>RCUC01144732.1:0-31546 GCA_003697995.1 Taxidea taxus jeffersonii | reverse complement strand
CTCATTGGGGCCTTGACTTGCTTTTCCCTGACGATGAGTGATGTCAAGCATCTTTTCATGTGTCATGTGTCCTAAGAGACATATGTAGAAAAATGTTGCTTTGGTTAGTGTCTACTGCTTATGTTCTCCTCTAGCATTTTTATGGGTTGAGGTTTCATGTTTAGGTCTTGAAATCATTTTATTTTTTGTGTATGGCATTAAAAAATAGTACATTTTGTAAGTAATTATTGATATATGCATTTATTGTCATTTTATTATTTGTTTTGTGGTGGTTTATGAAGAGCTGCTCTGATCCTGTCTTGTCTTTCATGTTTTGCTGTTTTTTTTCAGTGATATATTTGGATTTCCTTCTCTTTATTCTTTACATATTTATTAGTGGTTTTTGATATCTTGTTACCATTAGGTTTGCATATAAGATCTTTTACGTATAGCAGGCTACATTGAGTTGTTCAATTTTGAACCCATAATTTTTTTCCTTCCCATGTTTTAGATACATGTTATTATATTTTATATCCTTTTATTTTGTGAGTTTCTTGACTAATTTTTTTACAGAAATATTCATTTTTGCTGCTTTTGTGTTTCATGCCTGTATACTGTCACTTTTGTTCTCTCCTTTCGACTCCGAGTCTCCTTTAATATATCTTGCAAGACTGGTTTAGTCGTCATGAACTCGTTTAGCTTTTGTTTGTCTGGTAAACTTTTTTTTTGGTCTGGGAAACTCTGTCTCTCCTTCTATTCTGAATGCTTGCTGGGTAGAGTGTTACTGGTTGCAATTTTTTTCATTTTAGCACTTCAAATATATCATGCTACTCTCTTCTGAGTAGCAAAGTTTCTGTTGAAAAATCTGCTAGCCTTATGACATTTCCCTTGTAAGTTACTGTCTTTTTTTGTCTTGCTGCTTTACACATTTTTTCTTTATCACTATATTTTGTCAACTCACTTACCATATGTCTTGGAGTGGATCTGCTTTTGTTGACTTTGATGGGGTTCTCTGTACCTCCTGGATGTGGGTATTTGTTTCCTTCTCCAGATTAGGGAAGTTTTCAGCTATTACTTGTCTAAATACATTTTCTACCCCCCTTTTCTCTTCCTTCTTCTTCTGGGACTCCTGTAATATGGATGTTATTATGTTTGATGGAGTCACTGATTTCCCTAAGTCTATTCTCATTTTATGTAGTTCTTTTTTCTGTCTTTTGTTCAGCTTGATTACTTTCCTTTACTGTGTTTTGTAGGTTACTAATTCATTCCTCTGCTTCTTCCAGTGGGCTTTGCATTCCATCAGGTTTCTCATTTTGTTTATTGTATCCTTTATCTCTGCTATGTTACTCCTTGTCTCTGTGTTAAGAGTTTCACTCATGTCTTCCACTCTCTCCTCAAGTCTAGGGAGTATCCATTTGATCATTACTTTAAATTCTCTATCAGACATGTTGCTTAAATCTGTTTCACTTATATTTCTGGCCATGGCCTTGTCTTATTCTTTATTTTGGATAAATATCTCTGTCTAACCCTAACCCTAACCCTTTAGTCTTTGCCTGTTTCTGTGTATTAGGAAAGTCAGCTCCATCTCCTGTTCTTGAGGGTAATGGCGTTATGAAGAAATGGTCCTTGAGTGCTCTGCTGTGGAGTGCCCCCTGCCCCCCAGGGCCTGGTACCTCCCAGCGTGTCTCCAGTGCGTGCCATGTGTGCTCTGCTCTTTTCTCCTCATTACTTTATCCTTCAGGGCAGTTATCTGCAGAGGTTGTCTTTGTCTGCTGGGAACGGTGTTTGGTTCCTGGGCTGAATGTGGTGTGTTTTAAGTAGGTGTGCTCTAGTTTGCTTATGAAATGAGACCTGTCACCACTGCCACCAGAATTGAGGCTCTATAGAACTTTGGCATCAGGAGACACAGGGGCAGGGGTTTGGGCAGATCGGGGTGGGGGTGGGGCTGCCACACTGGAACTGAGGCAAGAGGGACTGGGATGGGCGGTTCCACCAGAGTATGGGTTGGTGGGGCTTAATGTAAGCCACTTAGGTAGGCAGTGTCCCCTCTATGCTGGTTCCTGCATTTGGCCCTGTGCTTATGTTGAGTGGAGGAGGGGAAGGAAATGGTGCTGACCAGTTCTTTTGTTTCCTGAGGTGGGTCTCTCTGCACCACATGCAAATTGAGTGAGTAACTTTCTCACTCTGTGCCCTAGGTGTTCTTCAGATTGCTGTTTCCATGCTGTGTGTCCTTGGGCTGTTTGCCTCCCTTCTCTCCAACAGCAGCCCCGATGTCCTCTGAGCTCTTTTAGAAACGTGCACACTGACTCTTTAGAACCCAAGCTTTAAGCCTCGGTAGTTGCAGGAAGTCACCTCAGTTTCCAAGCCAGTTACTATGGGGAATCCGTTTCCCCATGTGGCGTGTGTTAGTCTGTCTCTAGTTCTGCTCCGTGCCTGCAGCTCCCTTCCCATTGCAGCGGCCGCTCTCCACTTTTCCCAAGCCACGTCTCCACACTTCCTACTTTCTTCCATGTGGCCTCTTCTCTACTTTCAGTTGTGGCGTTTGTTCTGCCAGTCTTTGGGTCAATTTCTGGGGTATTTAGAATAATTTGATAGTTACCTAGTTGTGTTTGTGAGATGAGGTGAGCTTAGGGGCCTCCTGCTCTGCCTCCATCTTCCAACCTCTGTCTGAAAGGGTCTTCACTTAACAGAATAACCTTGGGGCAAATCAACAGAACGTGAAGTTAGTGTCTAACAGAGTGGATAATACTTGCTTTCAGGCATTCTCACTCAAAAGCTCTTTGGAAACCAGAGGTAGCTTCATATGAAGCTGATTGAGCATGAAGTGGTGGCCATCCTCTCATACTCCAGTCTCCTAGAGGGTCCCCAGAACCCCTGTGGGCTTTCACAGCACAGCGTGAGGCTCACTGAGCTAGCTTGGTCCATGGTCTTGGTAGGCAGCAAGAGTCTGGGACTTATTGTTGCTGCCTACTGTGGCCTTCCCCGAGATGGGAACTACTGACTTTTGTCTTAGGCTGCGGTGGTAGAAGCTGATGATGTCAGCTCTCTCCAACATTGGGCCGGCTCTCTCACCCAAATGGACAGCCAAGGCCTGTGTTATCCTATTTATAACTCTTCAGATGAAGGATTGCATAAATGCCATCATTATCTGAGGCTCTGGTGGGATGGAAAGAGAGCAATAACCTTCAGTTGGGTCTTCCTGACAGCCTTGTAGTCTGTGCTGTGGGGGTGGGTTAGACATAATGATGCACAAGGAATGACTTGGTTCATATAAGAGCGATCTTCTAAGCACATCTGAAGAAGACGGGGTGTGTAAGTGTTTGGCATTTTAATCAGATTACATGTCAGATTTTGTTCCTTAAGCAATCAATCAAGGAGAAGAAGAAAGAAAGTAAAACAAAATCCAGCTTTTGTTAGATTGAAAGGCAATAAAATGACAGCAAAGATCCAGAGATATACAAGCAATAGGAAAACACAGCTAGACAATTCTATAGCTTCAAGCTGCACATTAGAAGTCTGTAGTGGAGGGCATAATATTATGCACGAGAGAGGGAAAAATCATGTGCTTTTGTGTTAATTCAATTCAGGAGACAATAGTATTTTCCTAAAAGGCAGAGAGTGAGGATAAACTGATGTGCAGTGGAAAAAATTGACAAGGCACATTCACTGAATGACCTTGCAGTATTCTCTGTAAGCACTGCTGTATCTGTATCCCACAACATCTGAGACGTTGTATTTCCATCAATGTGCACTTCAAAATATTTTACAGCTTCACTTGTCATTGGCCTTTTGGTTATTTCGAAGAGTGCCGCTGGATTTGAAAATATTATCTTGTTTTGGGATTGATTGCTATTTTTATTATGTTCTGGTCTGAGAACATGATCTGTATGATTGCAGTGGCTTAACAGTTGTTTTATGGACCAGTATATGGTCAGTCCTGGCAAATGTTCCAAATGTCCTTGAAAAAAATGTGTATTATTCAGTTACAGTTTGCATATATGTGTTCTATAAATGTCATTTCTGTGAACTTGGTTAATAATGTTGTTCAGTGTTTTGTCTTAACTGAGAAAAATGTAGACTGCTTAGTCAGTCTTCAGAGGTAATGTCAAATGATGAACAGGGATAATTGGATAATTTTCCAGGCAAACGAAAACATCTGCTCCTTCAATACAACTAAGCTCAACACAAATTTTTATTACTGGGATAAAGGTATTTGATACAGATCATCTAAATTGACTGTAAGTTAGTAACACTTCCAATTTACTTTTCCTGTTAAGTTATTGTGAGATAATGATCTTATTCTTTATAGTCAAAAGTGGCTATTCTAGGAACATCCAATACTGGTATATAATTATCTATATTTTTGAAACAGAAGAAAAGGAAAATACGTATGTGGAAATGTATTCTGTACTTCACACAGAGATAGCCTACAAGTCTGTTAACAAGCTGCTTCTGGGGGCGCCTGGGTGGCTCAGTGGGTTAAAGCCGCTGCCTTCGGCTCGGGTCATGATCCCAGAGTCCTGGGATCGAGCCCCGCATCGGCCTCTCTCCTCTGCGGACAGCCTGCTTCCTCCTCTCTCTCTCTGCCTCTCTGCCTACTTATGATCTCTGTCTATCAAATAAATAAATAAAATTAAAAACAAAAAACAAGCTGCTTCTGGACCACGTGAAATATGACCCAATTTCAATACTCTGACATAACAAATTTCACTGGTTTTCTGTTGTATAGTTAAGATAAGCACATTAATTAGGCATATTGTTAAAGGTGACTGCCGAAACATACGTTATACTAACAATCCATAATTTTGTCTCCCATCTTCTCAAAATAACAAAATATTTCAGTTGAATTTTAAATCTCAACTAGATTTTATTTATTTATTTATGATTTTATTTATTTATTTGTCAGAGCAAGCGAGCATGAGCAGGGGGAGCAGCGGGCAGAGGGAGAAGCAGGCTCCCCACTGACCAGGAAGCCCGATGTGGGACTCGATCCCAGGACCCTGGGATCATGACCTGAGTCGAAGGCAGAGGCTTAGCCACCTGGGCCCCCTAGATGTCCCCAGATACATTTTTTAAATGTACCTTCCTTTTTGTTCAACTGCACAGAGTTATTGTGCTCTGATGGAATGTTAGAAATATGCAGATAGCTATGAAGGGGCGGGGGATGGGAGGTTGGGGGAACCTGGTGGTGGGTATTATGGAGGGCACGTATTGCATGGAGCACTGGGTGTGGTGCATAAACAATGAATTCCGTTACACTGAAAAGAAATTAAATTTTAAAAAATGAAAAAAAAATGTAAGTGAGGATACAGGTAAAAAGGAAGTTAGTTAAAATCAATAAACAAAAGACCCTGTTTACAAATTAAAAAAATAGAAAATAAAAACTCATAACTTTTACTACGTAACTTTACAACGTATAATTTGGCATTTTTTTTCCCCCCAAGTACTAGTTTTCTGTCACAAGAGCAAGTAGACTGTTAATGACAGGGATGCTTTACTTAAAAGTGTATGTGTCTCATCCATAAGAAAACAGTTCATGTTGAAACTCGTTAAATGTGGCAGGCCATTCTTTATCTTTGAGCTACACAGGTTGTTCTGGAGTCAAAAGAAATCCTACTGCATGAGGGCGCCTGGGCTCAGCGTCTGCCCTTGGCTCGGGTCATGCTCCCAGGATCCTGGGATTGAGCCCTCATTGGGCTCCCTGCTTAGTGGGGAATCTGCTTCTCCTGCTTCCCCCACCGCTCCCCCTGTTTGTGCGTGCTCTCTCTCAAATACTTAAAATCTTTAAAAAAAAATCCTACTCCGTGAAGAGACTTTAATGTATTTTTAGTCCCAAAGAATGGGCAGCTGCTTTTGAATTCATCTTTGCAGGTGGTTGGAAATGCATTTGGTACCCAAAGGAGAATGTAGCTCAGAGGCAGCTGTGTGGCTCAGGAGTCCAGGCTCTGCTCTGTCGTTTATCCCATGCTAGTGGCATTTCTCGATGTCAGAAACTCATTCATACTGGACAGCTTTCTAAGCGATCGTGACACACCAAGCTTGCTTATCAGACCCCAGCATGTTTTTAAAAATTTTTTTATTTTAAGTTAAATTTAATTAACATATACTATATTATTAGTTTCAGAGGTAGAGTTCGGTAATTCGTCAGTGGCATACAACACTCAGTGGTCAGTACTTCAAGTTCCCTTCTTAACGATCATCACACTTAACCCCATCTCCTTTCCCTCCTCCCCTCTGACAGTCCTCAGTTTGTTTCCTATAGTTAAGAGTCCCTATAGTCCCTATGGTTTGCCTCTCTCTGTTTTCCTCTTATTTTATTTTTCCTTCCCTTCCCCTGTGTTCATCTGTTTTGTTTCTTAAGTTCCACATGTGAATGAAATCCTATGGTATTTGTCTTCCTCTGACTGACTTATTTCACTTAGCATAATACCCTCTAGTTCCACGTCATTGCAAATGGCAAGAGTTCATCCTTTTTTATGGCCGAGTAATATTCCATTATGTGTATGTATATGTGCTACATCTTTTTAATCCATTCATCTATCAGTAGACATGTGGCCTCTTCCCATAGTTTGGCTGTTGTAGACATTGTTGCTACAAACATTAGGGTGCATGTGTGCCCTTTGAGTCACATACCTAGTATCCTTTGTATAAATGTTTGTATCCTTTGAATAAATACCTAGTAGTGCAATTGTTGGGCCATAGGGTAGCTCTAGTTCTCACTTTTTGAGGAACCTCTGTACTGTTTTCCAGAGTGTCCGTACCGGCTGTATTCCTACAGTGTAAGAGGGTTCCCTGTTCTCCACACGCTTGCCAACATCTGTTGTTTCCAGAGCTCTTAATTTTACCATTTTGACGGGTGTGAGGTGGCATCTCATTGTGGTTTTGATTTGCATTTTCCTGCTGCTGAGTGATGTTGAACATTCTTTCATGTGTCTGTTGGCCACTTGTAGGTCTTCTTCAGAGAAATGGCTGTTCCTGTTTTCTACTCATTTCTTAACTAGATTTTTTGTTTTTTGGGGTGTTGAGTTTGATAACTTCTTTAGAGATTTTGGACACTACCCCGTATCTGATAAGACATTTGCAGGTATCTTCTCCCATTCCATAGGTTGCCTTTTAGTTTTGTTGACTCTTCTCTTTGCTGTACAAAAGGTTTTTATCTTGACAAAGTCTCCATAGTTCATTTTTGCTTTTGTGTCTCTTGCCCTTGGAGATGTGTCTAGCAAGACGTTGCTGTGGCTGAGGTCGAAGAGGTTGCTGCCTGTGTTCTCTTCTAGTGTTTTGATGATTCCTGTCTCAAATTTAGGTCTTTAATCCACTTTGAGTTTATTTTTGTGTATGGTATAAGAAAGTGGCCCAGTTTCATTCTTCTGCATGTGGCTGTCCAATTTTCCCAACATCATTTGTTGAAGAAACTCTATTCTTTCCTGCTTTGTCGAAGATTAGTTGACCACGGAGTTGAGGGTCCATTTCTGAGTTCTCTGTTCTGCTCCGTTGATCTGTGTGTGTGTTTTTGCACCCGTACCAGACTGTCTTGATGACGACAGTTTTGTATACGACCTGAAGTCCGGAATTGTGATGCCTCAGCTTTGGTTTTCTTTTTCAACATTCTCCTGGCAATTCAGCAGACCCCAACATGTTTAATGCTTTGGAGATAAGTAACCACGTTATTCCTGCTATTTAAACTTTATACATGACTCGGGTTGTAGAAGAGGTGGTCAAGCCAAAAATGGTTATTACGCTAAACCTAAATATAACACTTTGTATGGTCATGAATTGTAATTAAGCTTGGTGGTTTGCCCCCAAGGGAACTTCTGGGTGCTCACAGAGTAGTTTTTTATTGTCGTAGTGATGGGCGGGTTGCACTACATCTGATGGAGGTGGGGCGGTATCCAGCACATGCTCGGAGCAGTGCAGCATGATCGTCTGGATGTCGTTGGACATTCAAAGAAGTAAAAAAAGAAAACTCTGTGTAATTGTCTGAAGCTAGAATTACACAATCTTACATGTAAAGCAGATTCCCCCCCTGCCATTTTAATATGCAATGGATTTTTCCAGATTATAACTCTTATGTGATTTGGGGGTAGACTGTACATTGTTTTATTCCTAATCTTACAAAGAATATTTCACCATTTTGGCGTTTGGGCCATCGCAGCATCACTCCTGGTGGTTGAGTTGCCATTTATTTATACTGTTTCATGTGGGTTCTATTACTTTGAAGTCACACTGGAGAAAGAAGTTTTCCTGGCTTCTAAATTCCATTCTCTGTCGTAACCTGCAGTTGCACGGGTAGGAAACACAGCGGACACTCCGTTCGCGGTAACAGTTACGGATACATCCTGCGATTCAGCAAAGACGTTAACTAACTTAAAATGGACACACCAGGGTTGTCTACACATAATTTAGAAAGGGGGTAGCTTCTGTTATGCAAATTATAAACCGATTTCTGTGTTCTGAGGGGGAAAAAAAAGAAAACAACCAGCAGGTCTGAACCGCCTAGTGGCGTCTCTCTGTGAGGCGTGGCAAATTATTTGCAATCTTGCTTTCGTGAGTGTAGAGCTGGGCATTTAGAATTCATAAAAATACCACGTAGCAGAACTACTCAAGTTCAAGTACTATATAATTTGGGGCCTTGTCATTATAGTTTCTTCCACTTTAAAGGGCTATTTTAAGATAAAAAGCTCCATTTCTTTCCATTTTGTTCGACTCGGTGTGGTCAGTGTACACAGAGTAGACCATATTACGCACAGGGGCATGAAACCGTCCCACACCCTGTGGTGGAGACCAGCGGGGCCTATGACTCCCCAAACAACTGTAATGTGAGGCAAATTTCCCATGACAGGTAACAAGGGTTTAAAAGAGGAAAGAGGGTCTTACACATTTTAAAGTACTGAAGAGGAAATATTTAGATTGAGTTTAACATTTAGATAGCATTTTGTGAGCCTAAGATAAGCAAGAGTAACATAATTAGACATGATTAGTTTCAGGGACATGTGAGAGAAAAATCTGGTTCTCCTGGAACTCAGTCAAATAAAAGGGAACCCATATGACAAACATAAAGATATTTGAGGTCATAATGTGGAGATCTTTAGTCTCCTTTGCTTCCAATTTGGGGTATTTGTGTGTTATAAAGGAGGTCATCTATGGGCCTGGGGAGCATGATTTCCAGAGACCCCCTCCCTCCCCCAATACACATACACTAATGGGCCTGATTACCTCCTTGTCCCTCTATTTTTCTACATCTGGATTCATAATTTCCTCTTAATCATATTTTAACGTAATTTCCCCTTTAATTTATTAATAATTTCCAGTTAGATTGTTTTAAGAATACCAATGCTAGTTAGTACACAGACATCAAGTCAGTGATAAAGCAGTACGCATGTACTCTTACTAGGAAAGCATTGTTTTCAAAGTTTATAATAGAGTATATAAAACATAGAGATTATGAGGAGAATCTCTGCAAATTTTGAAATAGCCTAGTCAAATTCCTACTAAGTTTGTGTTCAGCTTTAGGTTTTGATTACATACGTCTCTCTGTGTGTATATACGTATATAATCCATATATATATATATATATATAACTTTGAAGCACTCCTCAAGTGTTTAGTAAAAAGTCATTAAAAAGTTTAATTTTGAGAACTGCGAAGAAAGGTAAAAGGAATTTATGGGTTTTAGGCTGCAGTAAAGGAAGCTGAGGTGTGCAGTACAGTATCACATACCAAAACTGAACTCTTTTCCTAAGTGTGCCCAGCTCCTAGAGCAGCGGTTCACCATGGCATAGGACTTCTCTAATGTGGCTTTTCTGCAACTTCCTCGGGCAGTAGTGTCCATGCTCTTTCCTCCAACACAATGCTATTATGTTTTTAATGCATGAGAATGGAACATTACTTTCCATTCTTAATACTGAAGGGGAAACAGATATCCTATGAAAGTTTCTTTCAAGTTATAAAGAATCCTTTTTTTTTTTTAAGATTGTATTTATTTATTTGACGGAGTGAGAGCACACAAGCAGGGGGAACTGCAGAGGGAGAGGGAGAAGCAGGCTCCCCGCTAAGCAAGGAGCTAGAAGCAGGGGTCTATCCCAGGATTGTAGGATCATGATCTGAGCTGAAGGCAGATACTTAACCAACTGAACCACCCAGGCGCCCGATAAAGACCCTCTCTAAGATCATTTAGTGCTGGTTTCTATGTTTATTTTTTTATTTTGTTTATTTTTAAATTTTATTTTATTTGGTTTCCATGTTTAAAAACATAACCGAGAAACATCACAAAAATACGTTCACATGTGGCACGTGCACACACACACACACATTCAACAAAGGTAGACTTCTTGATTTTTTTAATCCTTTGGGAAACTGCAGCTGGAATAGAATATAGCAATGGCCAAGTGAGTAAGTACAGAAGAAGCTGATAAGGACTCATTGATTGAAAGTAAAGGAAAATGTACTGTCTCTGGTAATGCCAAGGGCATTTTAAGATACCGCTGCTATAGAGATGGAACAGTAATACACCCTGTGTTTGGTTTCTTCAGGACACACAGAGAATACTCTTATCGCTATTGAATTTCCTTTGATTTTTTTCTTCTACTTCCTACAGTTTGTGGCATGCTGATGCTTTGTTAAGCACAAAATGATTCATGTGAGATAGAGTGGATTGTACCCTTTATTATTTAATGTGCCCTGCCTTTGGTTTATTTATTTATTTTATATTATTTTAGATTATTGAGATATTCTTGTCCAGACCTATTATTCTCTTTTGCTTTATGTTTTCTTATATGTCTTTTTATGGATATAATTTTACTTTAGTTGCATTCTTGCATATAGCATATACTGAGTTTTTAATTTTGATCCAAGTTGGAAGTCCTTTCCTTTTAGTGTGAGTTTATCCCATTTATATTTATTGATAAACAGAATCACTTGGTCTTAATTCTGTCAGTTTATATTATGTTTACTGTTTATAATATGATTACTGTTTGTAATATATTTTTTATTTTCCAATCTTTGCCATATGATATGTATGCCTTTGCATACTCTTTCTGATTACATAGAAATTTAAGGTGATGTATTCTTTCTGCTTACTGTCTTTATAGTTTAATATGATAAACCTGTATAGCTTGGCTATCAACTTTAGACGATATCTATTTATTCCTGCCTCTAGGACAACTTTCTATCCAATTAAAGGGAAGTGGAGATGGGAAGAAACTGTGTTAAGTATTAAAGTACTTATTCAGGATGAAGTTTGGGGGAGATGGGTAAGTCTTGGGCTTGAGGGTGAGGAAAAATAGGAAATGAGGAAAGAAAATTTGTAAACTGGTGGGATGTGATGTTGAATCATACTAACTACTGGTGCATGATAAGCCAAAGAAACATGTCTGTCTCTGAATATGTGTTCATAAGGTATCTAGGATTCATCGAGAGATCTGCAAGTAGGAACTCCACCTTGAATCGTCTGTGGTGTAGAAAAGGAGGAGAAATTTTTTAAAAAGATTTATTTATTTAAGAGGAAGGGCACGAGTAGGCAGGAGGAGGGGCAGACGGAGAGAGAATCCTCAGGCAGAATCGCCACTGAGTGTAGAGCCTGATGTGGGGTTTTATCCCAGGATCCTGAGATCATGCCCTGAGCCAAAACCTAGAGTCAGCTGCCTAACTGACTGTGACACCCAGGTGCCACGAAAGGAGGAGAAATTGATCTTCCATTTCCCACTGAACAAGAGAGAATAGACTTTACTTAAGGTTTTTGAGGGGGGGAAGGCAAGGATAAAAAATGCAATGTCTGCCTCTAAAAATACAGGTCAGTTATTAAGATCCGGTATGAACTGCCCCCCACCTTGACCATCTTATCTAACCTAATTCCCTGCCACTCCACGTTTTGTCTCATCTTCAGGTACTTCACTGCTGTTTTTGCATGCCACATGTACTCAGTCTTGAGTCATGATGTTTGGCTCATCTTCTCACCTTTTTCAGGGACGCAATTCTTTCTTTCTTCTTTCTTCAGCTATTTAAGCATTCAGTGTCCTCTCTTTCCTCTGCAAAGCTTTGTACTCATAACCATATGGCATTTGTCATTTAATTATGCTCTAATTATTTTATGTGTATGCATTTTATCTCCTCAGTTACAGGATAAGTGCCCGAAGGTCAGGCACCATGTCTGTTTGTGCTAAAAAGGAGACAGAAGCAGGAAATGGGAATGTGGGGTTAGTAATGAGACAGACATTGTGTGTGGGTTGATTTATATGCCTTGAGAAAATGCTGCCTGGTGTTATGGCTCCTTAATTAGACACAAGGCGTTTTATCATACCTAGGAACAGGACATTGTGTTTTGGAACTCTTTTTAAGACTTGCGATGTAGATAGGTCTTGCCTTTAAATACAGTTCCCTCAGCAAACCATCTTTAATAGTTTCTGGAGCAAGTGTGAATATAATTTTTTTAAACTGCCATAGGAATTGGGATTATTCTCTGGGTTTTTTTTTTTTTTTAAGTAGCCTCCATGCCCAGCAGAGCCCAGTGTGGGGCTCAAACTCACGACCCTGAGATCAAGACCTGAACTGAGATCAAGAGTTGGACACTTCTCACCCTAACTGACTGAGCCACTCAGGCACCTGGAATTGGGGTTATTCTAATGAGTCAAGGTGATTTATGCTTTTCATAATTTGCTGATAATTGGTTATAAAAATACATTTTTTGTAAGATTTTATTTATTTATTTATTTGACAGAGAGAGAAAGAGAGAGAGAGAGAGAGAGTGCATGCAGGCAAGCCAAGCAGGAGGAGAGGTAGGCTCCTGGTTGAGCAGGGAGCGTGATGTGGGGCTCCATCCTAGGACTCTGGGATCATGACCAAAGGCAGACATTTAACCCACTGAGCCACTGAGGTGCTCCTATAAAAAATACATTTTGGGCGATGCTTTTTTTTTGAAGAAATGCTGTAAATGAAAAATAATCTTTAGCAACAAAGGCACATTTTGAAAATTATTTGAGAAGTATGGCTGACTTTTTATTGTGTGCCAATTGATGTATCTGTATAATTTTATGAAATTATGTATCATTATATTCCCCAGAAAATCCCTCCTGTATTTTAACTACAGTTCTATAGTATCAGTCTGTAGTAGTGGTCCTAATGATCACTTTGTCTTAGTTTTGGAACTTCGTGTTACTTTATAAGTTCTAATTCACCTTTACCAGCATTCGGAGAATGGCCAAGACCATGCAAAGGGGAGATCCAATGAGGCTAATATGGAGTTAGAGAAATTAAGAGCTTCAAGATATTTTAGGATAATCAAGCAAGACACCCCTGTTCTGCAGATAGGAAGTTGAGGTCTGGAGACCTTCTGTAACTTGGCCAAAATCGTGAAGTTTAGTGTGTGACCAAATTGGATACAAATTCAACTGTATGAAGTACTAGTCAAGAGCCATTGAAGTTTTTTCTTGGTTTTTTGTTCGTGTATTTGTTTGTTTCGGTCTTCATATATTGCCTGATAGCTAAGATCAGATATATTTTTAAACCAAGGCTGGGCATTTGCCTTAGTTTACAGAACAAATATAAGAATAAGACAGAAATCACTAACTTCTGCCCTGTTTAAGGTCCTATGTGTGCACATTTGGTTTATGATACTTAGGTCAATTCTAAAAAGTGTGATTTTTAAATCGTTGCCTATTTCAGGTAGTGTTAGACAATATTGGCTAAGATAGGTAAATGATAGAAATATATAGGTAAATAATTGATGGGTAGATAGTAATGATCGACAGACAGTAAAGAGATAATAGATAATGGAGAAAAGATGAGGGAGGGCAGAACAGGGAGAGAGGGAGCTATGAATATTACGTGCTCCATGGAAAGGGACTTGGGGGCCTAGAGTTAGGAGGAGTCTGGGTTGGGTTCCTTCCCATTAGTCCTAAGTGATGGTTGCATGTTCTTGAGTAAATCTTTAATCCTGTTTGACTCTTGCTATAGAGTTCCCTAGAGGTCAATGCTTTAGAGAAATGTCATTTATATTAGATTTAGAGGAATCTCCTTGTTGGGATATTTCATAAACATCTTCATTCAATACTATTTATTTTGTTTTCTTTTCATCTATTGTCCAATCCTAAGTAATAATTCCCATCACCCTGAGTGAATTTTTATTTCTCTAATCCATCCTGATTTTGTGTCTTGACCTGGCTAAAGTCAAGGCACAGAAATAGCCATTTAAGGGGAACAGAAATATGAAAGGACTGGTGCATTCTTTTTCACCTGACACAGGAAAAGTGTTTGGAAGTGGGCAGAACAGGGTGAATGGGAGAACAAAGAGCATTATATCCTCCTACCTCTGAGGCATCTTCATATTTCCTGCCCCACCCAGCATCCCCCTGAGAGTCCACCTGGCTGTGCAGAGTGGTGGTTTGTGTTTTCAGGCATTGCTTCCATGGGCTGATTCACCTGTGCCCTTTAGCCTTCCAGAAAGGATGCATCTGGAGTTACACATCTGGCCAGCCAGGGAGAAAGACCTTTGTCAGCTCCCTTGGAAGTTAAAAGTAATCATTCAGTATGTGGAAAGTACATTTTTTTTTAACCCATCTTGGAGAAACCACCAGCCATTGGGTCTCTCATTTAGGGTGCACAGTGGAGCACTGGCAGGGATTTCAATGAAAAATGCACTGAAGGAGGGTTACCAATAATGCTAATGCTCCCAGCCCTACCAGGTGTGACTCAAGTTGTGTCACTGGGTTGACCCACTGAGGGTAGTGGGTCCTGTTCCAGGCCCATCTGGGGTGCATATTTAGGTCCTCCAGGTTCCATGAGCATTCGATGAATGGGTCTTCGTATTATCCTTGTGAGCATGGATGAGTAACTGTGGAACTGGGCAGCTCTGTTATGGAGGGAAACTCCCAGTACGCAGACATTCTGCGGGTTGGGTCTGTCCCTTGACAACCTGCGGGAGTGGTAACAATCCATCCCGCAAGTCTGGAGTTCGGAGGGGATCACATGCTTCGCTGAACTGCCACAGAGGATCCTGGTCCCCGTGCAGTTCGCTCTGAGTCTGTCTGCTGGGTTGTTTCCATCGCTGTATCCATCACCGACTTAAAACGTCTCTTTATAGTTAGGATGGGTCTTTGCTGCCTGTAGAAAAGTAAGCACCTCTTACCTTGTTTTTTCCGGGAGTGAGTGTCCATTTGCTACGATCGTACTGAAGCTTCAGATCCGTCCCTTCTTCTTTAAGCTTCGAGGGTAAGCGCTCCCGATCCATAGCTCTGTTTGCTGCCTGGCGGTGGTGTAGACCAGGAACCCATGTTGAGCATAGCATCCCTGAGGACAGATCCCAGCTCCACACTTCTTCACATGCCCATCTTGTGGTAGACTGATTGTGTCTCCCCCCACCCGCTGTCCATTCACGTGTGGAAGCCTTAACCCTCACCGTGACTGAATTTGGGTGGAAGGCTTTCAAAGAGGAGGCTAGGGTTCAATGAGCTCATGAGGGGCAGCACTAATCCGGCAGGACTGGTGTCTTTTTTTTTTTTTTTTAAAGATTTTATTTATTTATTTGACAGAGATCACAAGTAGGCACAGAGGCAGGCAGAGAGAGAGAGGGAGAAGCAGGTTCCCCGCTGAGCAGAGAGCCCGATGCGGGGCTCGATCCCAGGACCCTGGGAACATGACCTGAGCCGAAGGCAGTGGCTTTAACCCACTGAGCCACCCAGGTGCCCCAGGACTGTTGTCTTTATACAGCGAGGACAAGACCGCAGGGAGGCACATGCCCAGAGAAAAGACTGCTTCAGGACACAGGGAGAAGGGGAGTGCCTGCAAACCGAGGACAGGCCTTGGGAGAAACCGACCCTGGGGGACCTAGAGCTTGGCTTTGCAGCCTCCAGAACCGTGAGAACATCAGCGTGTGTTGCTTGTGCCCCCAGCTTGTGGCACTTGGTCATGGTGTCCCGGGCAGACGACTGCGCGTCACCCAGTGTCGTCTTAGAGATGATCTGTGGTGGATCTGATCTTTAGGGCGGATATCGCCGAGCTTGCCGCCCCGTAGACAGGCTTCGTACCAGCCCTAGAGACAGGCTAACCCAGCCTTCAGCGGCAACGGCTTTCTTTTTTGTATGTTTTTGCTATCAGTACATGAAACGTTGAGGGGGAAATCATTCAGAAAGGAATGCCATTTATGTATATATGAAAGATAAAAAAGAAGAAAAACCTTTTCTGGTCTCTGATGTTTCTCTCTCCCCAATAGGACAGGAGGCTGTTAGGGGTTCTGTCTTCAGAGCTGTCCTCATTTGAGGACTTCTGAAATGTGAGATACAAAAAATGGTGCTGCTTGCTCTGTTCTTTCATTGAAGGCTAGGGACCAGCAACACATCTTTCCTGTTTTCCCAGATATTCTCCCAGCCTGGCCATGTCCCTTGGCTTGTGGTGGACAGGAGGGAAGGCTTACGACTGCCAGGAAAGGAGCAGAAGTTTGCGCCAGGGCCGCTCATGGGGCCTCATCGTAGTTGGGCTTGTGCAAATGATGGCGGCATCGTCTCTTCCTTCAGCCTCGTCTGGACGTGCACGATGGACCTTCCCGTGTCCCCATCATGGAGGCAGCAGCGCCCCCCACAACGCGACACCTCCAGGGCCCCCCCACCCGGGCTTTACAGCCTTCTGCTTCCAATGTGATAAGCGTGTGCATTGATTCTATTTGCGTGGTGGGTGACAGATAATTTCTGTATAAATGCAGACTAACGTCAGTTTTTAGCATAATGCTTCACAGACACATAGGCAGCACCCAGTGTCCAGGTGTTTTGTTTTTGGGTTGTTTTTTAAAGATTTACTGACACAGAGAGAGCATGCAAGCAGGGGGAATGACAGAGGGAGAGAAAGTCGAAGGAGAGCCCCTGCCGAGTGCAGAGGTGAATGGTGGTGCTCAGTTTTACCACCTGAGATCAGGGGCTGAGCCGAAATCAAAAGTCGGTCGCTTAACCAACTGAGCCATGTAGGTGCCCCACCCAGTGCCTGGTCTTGGGAAGATGTGGCTGAGAAGCCTCGTAATGAAGCCATCTGTGCCGGGGGGGCTTCCTTCTGGAGAGGGTGAAGTAGGAGCCGTCACACTCTCACCCATGTCCACACCAACGCACATGCCCCAGTCGTCCCCCTTCACGCTTGGTGGGCTTCTCCCCCCCACTGCGCCTGCGTTTACATGCCGTGCCCCGCAGCGTGCAGCAGGACCCGAGCGGACCATCAGGAAGAAGCAGTTGAGAGCCCAGAGTGCACACCTGCCAGAAACTGGGGCGGGGTGGGGGTTCTGGGAAGCGCCTGTGGCCAGTTTCTCCTGGTGCACGCATCTCTGCATGTGACACCACGGTGTGGCCTCACCCCGTCGAGGCTCAGCGTGCGCCCCTCACCCGTGCGCCTCACGATGGCCCAGGGACCGGTGATTCTGATGCTCGCCATGCGTGAGCAGCGCCACTCTGTCCCTGCGTCGTGGATCTGGAGGGGACTCTGCCCCTGTTATGGTGGGACCCGTCCCCTCTGAGGATGCAGCCCCTCCCTCCAGGGACCAGCTTCACTCCCGAAATGAGCATTCCAGTTTCAGTTTTCTTTTGTTCAGGTGATGTAGTGCTGGTACATACATGTCCTCCTGAAATTGAAGAATGACCCAAATAAAGCAAAAACCCTGCTGAGATATTTTATTGCATAAATCTGATTTATCTCAAAAAAAAAAAAATCCGAACCACATTGCTGGAATTGTGTCTGACGATGCTGTCCGTTACACCACCAGGGATAAGACACAGACTTTTCTCTCCTCCTCAAAAACTCCTAGAGAAAAAGAGGAGGCAACACAGGCTCTAGAGCAGCCTGATAAGAAACTCCAGTTCGATCAGCATAGACACAAATTCACGAATGAATCGATAAAGGGAGAATGAACAGATGCTGAAAAATGAATTTGCCTTGTGGATTTTCATTCGGGGGGCAGTGAGGTGAAGGTTTAAATTACTGGATCGTTCCAATAAGTTTGGATTTCTCAATGTTGGCATAATTGGCATTTGGGACCCATATTATTTGTGGGGCAGACTATGCATGGAAGGATGGACATCCCTGGCCTCTGCCCACTGGATGCCTGTGGCAACCCCAGTCCCTAGTCTCAGCAACCAAAAATGTTTTCTGAGGTCCTCTGGGGTGCCCCATGGCCCTATGTTGGGAACCATGACTCTAAATGGATCTGGACTCCCTGTTGACATTCCTTAAATACCTCTTACATTTAATAGGAGCATTGCTTATTCCCATGAAGCCTGGCAAATTGACGGTGGCAAGGAAATCCTTTATAATCTAAATTTGATGAGAGCTGTATGCTAGACCTGACGGCTAATCTCTGTGACCCTATTAGAAAAGTTTTTAAAAAACAAAGCAGTTATCTTTCAGCAACTATGATGCATTTTAGAGCAGCCAGCAAAGGCTGGAATCTGCAAATGTCTGCTGGTGTTGGGGAGGCTCTCACTTGCGTGCTGGTCTGCAATGATTCTGCATCTTACAGGCTTCCCTGGGAGACTGAAAAGGTTGGCAGAGCAACAGTGAAATTTGGGGGTCTTAATCCATGGGGTTTGTCGGTTGGTTTAAAGGGGACACACTAAGTCTGACTGTAGCTAAACCTTTATTAAGACCATAAACTCAGCCGAGCATGTCTGAGGGGTAGAGGTTGTGGAAGACACCAAAACGTGTAAGATCTCCGGTTTCCCTTCTCGTTTTGATCTCTTTTCAAAGACAGGGATTGGGAAATCAGTCTTTTTTTTGTTTTGTTTTATTTATTTTTGGTTTTGTTTTTTTTAACATTTTCAAATTTAAATTCAGTTAATTAACGTATAATGTACTACTGGTTTCAGAGGTACAGTTCTGTGATTCATCAGTTGTGTGTAACACCCAGTGCTTAGTACCTCACATGCCCTCATTAATGTCCATCCGCCAGTTACCCCCTCCCCTCCGCCCTCTCCCCTCCAACAACCCTTAGTTTATTTCTTATGATTAAGAGTCTCTTATGGTTTGTCTCCTCTCTGATTTTGTCTTGCTTTATCTTTTCCTCTCTACCCTTCTGATCCTCCTCCTTGTTTCTGAAATTTCTCATATCAGTGAGATCATGTGACAGTTATCTTTCTCTGATTGACTTATTTTGCTTAGCATAATACCCTCTAGTTCTCTCCATGTCATTGCAAATGGCAGGATTTCATTCTTTTGATGCTTGCGTAGTTTTCATTGTATATGTAAACCACATCTTCTTTATCCGCTCATCTGTCAATGGGCATCTGGGCTCTCTCCACCGTTTGTTATTGTGGACACTGCTGCTGTGAACACTGGGGTGCATGTGCCCCTTCTTTTACTATCTTTATACCTGTAGGGTAAATATCCAGGAGTGCGATTGCTGGGTCATTGGGTGGCTCTAGTTTTAACTTTTTGAGGAACCTCCACACTGTTTTCCAGAGTGGCCGTACCAGCTTGCATTCCCACCAACAGTGTAGGAGGGTTCCCCTTTCTCTGCATCCTCGCCAGCATCTGGCATTTCCTGACTTGTTAATTTTAGCCATTCTGACTGGTGTGAGGTGGTATCTCATTGTGGTTTAGATTTGTATTTCCCTGATGCTGAGTGACATTGAGCATTTTTTCATGTGTCTGTTGGTCATTGGATGTCTTCTTGGGAGAAATGTCTCTTCATGTCTTCTGCCCATTTCTTGATTGAATTATTTGTTCTTTGGGTTGTTGAGTTTGGCAAGTTCTTTATAGATTTTGGATATTAACCCTTTGTCTGATATGTCATTTGCAAATATCTTCTCCCATTCTGTCGGTTTTCTTTCGGTTTTGTTGACTGTTTCCTTTCCTGTGCAAAAGCTTTTTATTTTGCTGAAGTCCCAGTAGTTCATTTTTGCCTTTGTTTCCCTTGCCTTTGGAGACGAATCTAGTAAGAAGTTGCTGCAGCTAAGGTTGAAGAGGTTGCTGCCTGTGTTCTCCTCTAATATTTTGATGGATTCCTATCTCACATTTAGGTCTTTAACCTATTTTGAATCTGTTTTTGTGTGTGGTGTAAGGAAGTGGTCCAGTTTCATTCTTCTGCATGTGGCTGTCCAATTTTCCCAACACCATTTGTTGAAGAGACTACCTTTTTTCCACTGGATATTTTTTGCTGCTTGTCGAAGATTAGTTGATGATAAAGTTGAGGGTCCATTTCTGGGCTCTCTATTCTGTTCCATTGATCCATTGATCTATGTGTCTGTTTCGTAATGTCCTGACAATGACAGCTTTGTAGTAGAGCTTGAAGTCTAGAATTGTGACGCCACCAGTTTTGGTTTTCTTTTTCGACATTCCTTTGGCTATTCAGGGTCTTTTCTGGTTCCAGATCATTCATAAGAATTAAGTAGAGGCCATTCTCACAGATGGTCCCTTGCACAATCTGAAAATATCACCTGAATGGGACACCTGCTGCGTTGGCAGTCCTTCCGTGAAGACTTTGGGTTTTTTTGGTTTTCATCAGTAAAGGTCATGATCTCGTTATGTGAGTCCCTTACCTAGAGAAGCCTGGCCACAAAAAGTGCAGCAGCTTTTCGATACATCCAAAAGTCATCACAGTGTGAGCCCGTGATGAGGTTTCTTCTGGACTTGAGGAAGAGCTAGGAACACTGCTGAGTAGGATGGAGTCCCCAAGGTCAGGATGGCTGTACGTCCACAGTCATTAAAGGGCCTACTACGTACTAGGAACTTTCCTCTGTTCCTCCTGTTATGCCTCTAAAACAATCCTAGGAGGCAGGCATATCCAGTCTACAGGAAAGGATGCTGCACCACTGAAAACACAGGGCTAGTAGTAACTAGGGTTAAGATTGAGACCCCACTTACTGACTTTTAAACTCCGCAATTTTTCTGTGCTCTGCTTCCAGAAATACAGGAAAAGCTGGTCCTGTGCTCCAAGAGTAATCTGATTTCCTGACATAGAGAGAGCTGTTTTTCTTTCTTGTTTTTTTCCCCCTAAAGGAGATAAAATGCGCATAAAATTTAAATTTACTGTTTTAATCATTTTGAAGTGAACTGTTCTGTGGCATTTAGTATATTCGCAATGCTATGCAAGCAACACCTCTGTCTAGTTCCCCAACATTTTATCTCTCAAAAACAAAACTCTCCACCCACTTAAGCACTCACTGCATACCCCTCCACCTCTGTTCCAGTCCCTGGTAACCGCTGATCTGCTTTTTGTCTGCACAGATTTAACAGACGTATCGATGTTGGACATTGTGCATGAGTGGAACCCTACAGTATGGCAGCGTTCTTTGTGAATAGCTTCCTCCACCTCCATTAATGTCTCTGGCGCTCCTCTGTGCTGTAGCCCATATCAGTACTTTATTCCCTTTCACGGGCAAATGTTAACGTCCTTGTCAGGATGCACCACGGTTGGCTTATCCGTTCAACAGCTGATACATCTCTTCGTTGTTTCTACCATTTGGCTGTTGGGAATAATGGTGCGGTGAACGTCCGTATATGAAGATTGTTGAAGTCATTGTGTTCCATCCTTTGGGGGTACAAGCTGGGGATGGAATTGCTGACTTGTAGAGGATGTCTGTGTTGCCCTTGCGTCCCTTAAAATGCCGTTCCTACTGCTAAGTGCTACGGGCTTTTGCTTATTATTCATGCAACAGCCATTCCACAGGCATTCCTGAAACTCCCGCCATGTGCCTTTATAGCATCCGTACGTGAATCAGGACATCCCAGATGCTGCCCGCCGGCTGCTTGCAGCTGAATCAGGGCAGCAAACAAGTTGCCAAGGGTGGTTAGCAAGTGCCACAATTGGGATGCTTTGGGAACACAGAAGAAAGGGAACTGGTGGTTGTAAGTGACCTTGACGGAGCTCCTTCTGAGTGCTAGGCACTCAGTGAGGGAAAGATGGGAGCAGGGGATTCACGCCTCTCCCTACCACCCTACAAAAGGCTACACCAGGTCCTCAGCCCTCTCCCGTCCCTCTGACCTTCATCTGGCAGCCAGCTGCCACCATCTGCATCTCTGGGCTGGCTGGCTGGCTGGCTTTCTTTCTTTCTTTCTTTCTTTCTTTCTTCCTTTCTTCCTTCCTTCCTTCCTTCCTTTCTTCCTTTCTTCCTTCCTTTCTTTCTTCCTTTCTTCCTTTCTTCCTTTCTTCCTTCCTTCCTTTCTTCCTTTCTTCCTTCCTTCCTTTCTTCCTCTCTTCCTTTCTTTCTTTCTTGCTGGAACTGAAAATGCTGAAGGCCATTCTGACCAAACCCTAGGTAGGAAGTAATGGGGATTAACACCTCCCAGAAGCAGCCATCAACCAGTGATTTTTCTGGGATTCATGTTAAATACGTCCTTCCTGGGGGCGGCTAGGAGTTGGGAAGGGGTAGTGGGGCTGCCGGAGAAATGAGGTCGCTCTGAGGGAGGCGCTGCACCACTTACCACGTCCCTGAGGGCTTCAGTGTCAGGTGCCCACTGTGGTGGGTGGTTTAATGAGTCAGTGTGTACTTGCTGTCCTTGCGGCTGTGTTCCTGTATCCCTTCCCCACCTGCCCCCATGCGTGTCCTCTGGGCTTCCAGATAAACTCTTGCATTGGAAACCTCATCTTAGGCTCTGCTTCTGAGGAGCGCCAAGCTGCACAGGTACATACCGAATCATATCCTCTTTCAACATAATAGTTTGGGATACTTGCCTGAGGCCAAATGCTACTAAGTGGCAGAATGGGTCCACTGCCGGCCATCCTGATTCTTGTCTCCCTGTCTTAACAGCCACACTGCCAGACTGTCCTGACTCCTATCTGCCACCTTGATGGCGGCTCTAGCTATTGCAGACTCCGTGGCTTAATGCCGTGGAAATGTATTATCTCCCAGTTCGGAGGTCCCAAGTCCAGAATTGGTCTCCCTGGGTGTGACTGTTGGTTTCATGTGTTCATTCGATTGGGCCACGGGGTGCCCTGAGTACTGGGTGTCTCTGTGAGGGTGTTTCCTGGTGAGATCGGCATTCCAATGAGAGGATTCAGCAAAGGAGAGGGTCCTCCCCAGTGTGGTGGGTGTCATCCAACCCACTGGGGGTCTGAATAGAACAGAAAGCAGAGGATGGAGGAATTAATGCCTTATTTTCCTGCCTCATGGCTTGAGCTGAGACATCACCTCTCATCCTCTCCTGCCCTTGCACTGGGATGTACACCTTCCATCCCCCTGGTTCTCAGGTCCTTGGACTCACACTGAATGACACGACCAGCTCTCCTGGGTGTCCAGCCTGCAGATGGCAGAGTGTTGGCCGGGTCAGCCCCAGAATCACATGAACCAAGTCATCTGGATAAATCTCCCCTCAGTTCCCTTTCTCTGGAGATCCCGGACCGTGTGAGGCTAAACTCAAGGTGTTACCAGCCGTGTACTTCCTGGATCCTTCTCGAGGGGACACTCTGTTTCTTTGCCTTTTCCAGCTCCCAGTGGCCACTTGTAGTCCTTGGCTTGTGGTGCCTTCCCTCCAGCCCCCCGGACTGGTCACCTGTCTCAGACACCATGACCTCCTTCTGCCTTTTCCCTTCCTCTTGCAAGGATCCTTGTGGTGACACTGGGCCTACTGCATTGTTCCTTGATCGCCCCCACATCTCACATCTGCAGTCGGTTATGCCATGTAATGGAACATACTAACAGGATCCAGAGTGAGGATGTGGACATTCTGGGGGAAGGCCCCCTATTCAGCCCCTCACAGGAAAACTCCTGTGAATAGAGAATACAGATTCCCCACCTTGGAATTAAAAAAAAAAAAAAATTCTCAAGATATTTCTGTCTGCCTTGGCCAGTTCTGCATTGCACATGAGGTAATTTTCTCTGACAGCTTTCTTTATTTCATAAACGAGCCGCCACTCTTGGTCTCCTCCCTGTGTAACCCCAGAAAGATTGTGTCTCTAACCCTGACTGTCACAAAGCCGCCCCTGGCCATTTGTATGCACGGAGCTTGGTGAGAATGAATCACAGCCTGCCTCTCTTCAGGCGGAAGGTACATTAAATGCTGTATATATCGAGTATGAATTGAAAAGAGCTACTTTATGGTAAGCAATACAGGAAAATAGATTCTGTGTCTTGGAGCACAGAACAATGGCTCTTGATTACAGGTACTGAAGCACTTTGCTAAATAATGTATCTCATATTTTGTGGTATTAAATTTGATAAATGTATCTCCAAAGGGATTTATTATATTAATCCATCAAGGCATAAATGGAAAGTGATAGACTCCAATGTTTACCCAATTGTTAAAGATTTGCATCTACCTTCTAACAGGCTTCATTGAAAGTTACTTAAAAATTAAAATGGGAGATTTTTTTTATAAAGATTTTATTTATTTATTTGACAGAGATCACAAGTAGGCAGAAGAGCAGGCAGAGAGAGAGGGGGAAGCAGGCTTCCTGCTGAGGAGACAGCCCTATGCGGGACTTGATCCCAAGACCCTGGGATCACGACCTGAACCGAAGGCAGAGGCTTAACCCACTGACCCACCCAGGCGCCCCGATTTTTTTTTTTTTAATGGTATTGCATCTCAAAGAAGATCAGATACACGAAACAGACGGCAATTTGGAGGGGAAGACAAGGAGTTGTGTATGTGGTCATTTGAAATGAATAGAGTGAGGGGCGCCTGCGTGGCTCAGCCGGTTAAGGGTCTCTCTTGGGCTTAGATCGTGATCCTGGAGTCCTCGGATCGAGTCCCATGTCATACTCCCTCGTCAGCAAGGAGCCTGCTTCTCCCTCTCCTGCTGCCCCTGCCTGTGCGCTCTCTCTGTCACATAAATAAATCTTGAAAAAAAAAAAAAAAGAAAAAGAAATGGAATGTTGAAAATAAAAAGCAAAACCAAAAACAACAAAGAGGGAGGCCTCCAGTCCTTAACTCCGTTCCCTCAGAAAGCTTCAGAGGGATGAAATAGGACAGGGGATGTCTTTTGTGTGTGTAAAATACAGATCTCCTAAGATGATCCTCAGCAAGGAATTTAGTTCTGAGGTCCCCTGGGAACCCTGCAACTGGAATGCTAATGGCACAGTCGCAGAGAAACCCACACTTGCCATGTGAAGGAGAGAGGGGAAATGGATGAGGGAGAATGCCCAATCAGTGTCAGACCGTTACACATTCAACCGTGAGGGTGTTTGGGGCTGCAGTCTTTAACTGTTTCCTACAATTACTGGAAAACTCAGAGCACTATTCATTGTGGACTCCTGGGTGGGGTTCTGTGTTATGAGCACTGTTGGGCTTTGCCATTGTATGTTTTTAGCTGCTCTCTGGGGCACCCTTGGAAGAAAGATAATAAACTCTTGATGAATAGGGGATGTTTCCTTTCCAGTTGATTGGGGGGGGGGCAGAGCTCACCTCACCAGGCATTGCTCGAGTTGGATCTATCAGTATCTGACTCTCTCTTGGAAAGATATTTAAAACCTTCTGTGCAGCTCATGTCCACTGTGCTGTCATCTACATTCAGACACATCGGCCCCTCTGTCGCTTTTCCCCGGCTGGGTGTGTGAGGTTTTCCGTGTGCGGTTCCTGCATCCCATCTGTGCTCCGCAGCTCCACTCCTGTAAGCCCCTTGCTCTCCTCCCGCCCAGTTGTTGGACCCACACAAGCATGCGGTTTCTGAATTCCACTTCGCTGCTGCGAAATTCAGATCCACATGCCCACCCCCAGGACTCAGTAAAGAGCCTTGACAAGTTTAGGGCCCATATGTAACCGGGTCATCCAGACAAGCCTGGAGTGATAGGGCTCAAGTGCTTCCTGAGACTGTCCGGTCATGGGCTTGCCAGTCATAACAGAGGCCCCTGAGGGAAACGTCTTTGATGCCTGGAACAGCGCAGACAGCCCAGTAAAACAGCAATTTACAGAGTGTAATACTAGAAGGCAGTGAGCGCTGAGAAGAGGAATGTGGGTGGGTGCAAATTTGAACACTGTGACCAGGGAAGGTGTGGGTAAGAAGGTGGCTTTTGAGCAAAGACTTGGGGAAAAAATGATTTAATTTGCTATTTCTTGGCATCATGGGACCGCTTTAAAAAATCATAGCGTGAGCGTTCCTAGAACGTACAGGATGTAGTTATGTCAATTCTAATTTCTTGCAAAGGTGACCTTCACTTATTAACACTCATGAAAATCTTTTTTTCCACAGCCAGGGCCAGAGGGTGAATGTTTGTGAGTCCTTCTTTTGCACTCCTTGAGGGTCCCTGCTGTCTGTCCTTGTCTGCATGCCAGCTTCCACCGTGAGGATGCAGGGCCTTCTTCCTGGCTTTGGACATGGTCAGCGGCAGGCATTCGCAGGCTTTTACATGGAACTTTTTGTTCAATGTCCTTGCCATTGGGGTCCCTGGGAACTTCCGTACTGTTTCTGTTTCCCAAGTAAAATTAAACATCTAAAAGAATGCTGGTTCTATATTACACAGCATTTTCACATGCTTTGTCTTGAGGACGTCTCCTGTTAGTTTCCATACTGCCCTGGACATAAATTAAAACTGACCTGTGTTAGGAAAACAACAACAACCAGTGGGCTGCATTCCATAACCTTCAGGGCTGGCCTCACATAGGATTGTGAGCAAAGAGCCTCGGTGGTTAGTCAGGGATAGTCAGTGTCATGAAATGATGCCCCTGTGTAATGGGAGGTACACTTAATACTCTCATCTCCCGTGTGGTCTATTATCCCTCAACGACTTTGGGGAAATTAGGTAGTGCTCAAACTTGCTGCCTTGGAAGGGAAATTTGAATGTTTCAGATAAGGGCATTTTCAATTTATTTGCCTGCCCCGGTAAGCCGAGCTGTCTGAAAGCAGCCAAGACCAATGATGGTGTGGTCAAGGTTGGGATCACACTAAGAAAATGAAAGCTTTTTCCTTTTAAGCAAATATTTGCTGAAAAGTCATTCAATTTTTGCAGACTTCTGCTGAAAGGAAAATACCACTTAAACCCTAAAACCCTAATCATCTAATCACAATATAAAGCTTTTAAGGAATGTTCTGCTCTTTGGAATACACCACGGGGATTAAAATGACCCGAAAGCCTAAACTCGTTTTAGCTGGAGCGTGCCTTTCATCATTTTGTTGAGATGTGGATAGTGGTCACTGGCAGCTCAGCCGGATCCCCAAATTAACCTTCCTTCTGGATTTCATGACAGGATGAAAGAAGAAGGGACCTGCTTTACTTTACTTTTCTGAATGTTGTTTGAATTGATCCTTGTGGGCTGAATTCTTAATACAAAACAGTGATTCTTTTGAAGTGTTTGTTTCTCACGGAGGTCAGCCACTTGTTGCCAAGTCCCCCGATACTTTCAGGCTTCATGGGAGAATGAATGCCATTTGCTGTGGACTCTTTCTTTGGTAACTGCAGGGTCCTGAAGAATAAATGTAAGGGCCCAGGAGAGGAGACCTAGCAAACCATAGCTTCTGTGATCCTGCTTCATTTTAAATTAAACCAAAGCAGAGTTTCAATCACTGTGTTTTGCAGAGGAACATTAATAAGCATTTATGAAGCATGTCCTATTTTCAGAATAAATGGAGAACTGTACTCCTCTATTCTCTCATTGTTCTTAGTCCACATGGGAGGAAATCAGTCCTCAGAGAGCCGCCTCTTGGCACCAGCTAGTTTGGGTTCAGAAGCAAGAACTGGACAGTTACATGAGTACATAATCCATTGTCCCTCTTGGCAGATTTAGAATGTAAGGGCAGATGAATTCGAAGTTATAATCCTGATCCCCGGTGTCCTCCAGCTCTGCCCCAACCCCTCGGGCTTTCTGATACATAATATTTTACAATAGAGCAGTTGAACTTCCAGACAAAGCCTCACAGTCGTTTACAATTGTTTTCCATCCCTCAGCCCTTGGTATTTAGGCCGGTGTTGATGGAGCCAGAGAACACTCTCTCAGACATTATTCTCAGAAGACTTTAACAGGGGCATATCTTGCTAGTGTCACAGCTGTGCTGTGATTTGGATGAGGGATTTTTGAACCAGCATGTGGAAAGGGAGGCTAGAGGACAGGAGCATGGATTCTAAAGGCAGAACCGTCTGCATTGGACTCAGAGCTCTTCCGTTTGCTTGTGGGAACTCTTACATGCCTGCGTTTCTTTATCTTTAAAATGTAGATAATGAAAGCACCCACCTTATCAGTTTGTTATGAAGACCCAATGAATTACTGTCTCTAAACGTTCTAGAACAGTCCCTGACGTAAGAAAAGCACATGTATGTGTTTACTAAATTAAGTGACTCTAAAGGCAAGCTCTGTCTGCTTACTCTGAAAGTTTTGGTAGAGATGGTTCAAATTGTCTATGTGTGTGTGTGTGTGTCTGTGTGTGATACCCTACGTACATTAACCTTTTTTTTCTTTTTTAAGATTTTATTTATTTATTTGTCAGAGAGAGAGGAGAGAGAGTGAGCACAGGCCGAGGGAGTGACAGGGAGAGAGAGAAGCAGGCTTCCTGCTGAGCAAGGAGCCCAGTACCATGCAGGACTTGATCCCAGTATCCTGGCATCAGGACCTGAGCTGAAGGGAGATGCTTAACCAGCTAAGCCGTCTAGGCCCCCCACCTTTTTTTTTTTCATAAAGATTTTACTAATTTTTTACTGTTTATTACAGAAATGCAAGGATGAATTGTTTTCCTAATTTCTGAAATTAAATATATTCACCACTACTGAAGAGATAAACTCTTTTGGTGACATTAATAATTTTTATTTCAGGGACGCCTGGGTGGCTCAGTTGGTTAAGCGGCTGCCTTCGGCTCAGGTCATGATCCCAGCGTCCTGGGATCAAGTCCCACATTGGGCTCCTTGCTCGGCAGGGAGCCTGCTTCTCCCTCCTCCTCTGCCTGCCACTCTGTCTGCCTGTGCTCACTCTCTCTCTCTGACAAATAAAAAGAAAAAAAAAATTATTTCACTAAATAATATAGATTACTTATTATGTTCCACTCTTTGGTTAAGTTCGCACACATTAAAATATCTAATTATTAAGCCAATCCTATGAGGTAGGTGATTTGACTCTTACTTATTCATGAGGAGACTATAATGAGCCATTCTTAAGTCTGCTCATCAGTGTAGAAATATACAGGCCAGCAGTTTATAGCCTGTTCCTTGTTAATTGGGAATTAATGATACACAGGGAATTATGGGAGATCTTATCTCTTGCTCTTGTGAATAGTTGTTTTTAAAACAACTATTCCTTGTCATGCAAGGAATCACTGATCTTTGAAGTGGTAATTATAAAAATGTAAATCTGTTGTTTGGTTCCTTTTCCAACCAAAGGTGCCTTTTAAACTTGTCTTTCATTTGTTACAATTGTGGGGTGCCGTATTGCATTACATTGTATTCTGTGTCCTGCCTTTTCACTGGGAAAAGTGCACTAGAGAGAATCCCATTTTAAAGTCATCATGTGAGTTCTGGAAAGTGGTGGGGCCCTTGGTCCATCATCAGCTTTTGTCCAGGCTCAGATGGGACTGGGCTGGGCAGAGGTGGGAGGGATTTTTAAATTTCCTGAAGTGGATTAAAAATGGCCTTGGAGGAGCACCTAGGTGGCTTAGTCATTAAGTGTCTGCCTTTGGCTCAGGTCATGATCTCAGGGTCCTGGGATCGAGCCCCACATTGGGCTCCCTGCTGAGCGGGGAGTCTGTGTGTCTTTCTCTCTCTGTCCCTCGCCCCACCTGCTCATGTTATCTCTCTCAAATAAATAAAATCTTAAAAAAAAAAAAAGAGGTAGAGTCCATTTCTCTACCCCTTGGAGTCTGGGTTGGTTTCCTTTTGACTCTCAAAATAGGACATTGTGAACCTCCCAGGGAAAACGTCTAGAGTCTTTGCAGCTTTTACTCTCACACTCCCGGACTCTGAGATCACCCTCTCTGTGGAGTCCAGGGATGAGAAACCATATGGAGAGGGGAGCCGGCCACCCCCACCACTGTAGTATCTCCAGGAGGGCTTGGGACATTTGAGTAAGGCCATCTTAGAACTTTCAGCAGCTGTAGTAGGGAGTTCTGGCCAGACCAGCACCCAGTCAACCCCCAGAGTCATGAGACCTATCATTGCTTAAGGGTGCTGAGATGGGGGACATTGCCATGCAGCCACAGCTAAGCAACACAGTAGTGACGGAAGATAGGCACTTCCAAGCACAGCTCCTCCGCTGTGCTGTGCTCCTGCAAGAAGGCTCTGACCTGCCCGAGGTCGGCTCCACTACAAGGCCTGGCAGTACAGACATTCATAAGAGTTTCTGAGACGGGACTCAGAGCTCCAAGGGACTGAAAGGTCACTGCTCCCGAGTTATTTTTGGCCAGATACAGATGCTTGAATGAATGGGATCTTGAAAAGATGAATCTCCATAGGATTTCATTCTTTCCATTTGAAAGAAAGCTGGGAGTCATAAAGACCAAGTTCTTCTTTTTTTTTTTTGCAAAAGTCTTATGATGTCCTAACATCACATTTTCAATGATCTGTTAGGATGACCAATTATTAGATTGCTCCTGTTCTAGCCTTTGTAACTTTTCTCCAAAAAAACCAAAAACCAAAAAACACAAAACCCAGGACATTCCAAGGGTTTTTTTTTTCTTCCTCAGTTTATTATATTGGGGGAAATTTAGCAAAAAAAAAAAAAAAATTATAAGGATACTCATATTATTAAACTTACACTTTAAAGCCAATTATATTTAAGAGTATGAACCCAGGGCATGAAGGGAATACAACATAAAATCAACAAGAACTGTTTCCTTCAAGATACAGCTTGAGTACACTTTCTTCACTATTGGAGAAAATGCTGAGAACAGGATTTTAAAAAATCCAAATGCCTTAAACAACAAGAAACAATTAGTATTCTGTGTAAACTTTGCCTTGGGTCTGAAACTCAGGCAGTCATTTTAACTTCAGACTATTTCAGTGATATCTGGAAGCTGGTAGGTGTAAACATTTAAATACATTCAAATTAATCCAGTTCAGAAATTTTTTAATCAGTCAACCGCCAAATAGAACTTAATTCACCTGTTAATTGAACATTGATTAATGGACTTGGTTATCTATACTCTCCTGGAATGATCTAGGGAATTTGGGTGCATAGGGTGCTTAGAAATTCTCTGTGTCGCTCAAGACAGAATTGAAATCTGGAAATGCACGTCAATGGAATTTTCATGCTGAACACAGATATTGGTGGTGTCAATTCAAATATTGATATTCAAATATGTTACTTTCCCTGTCCCTCTGGAACTATGCTCTCCCTAGTTCTTGAACTAAAAATTGATTATTTTTTTATTTTTTTGAAAAGATTTTATTTATTTGGCAGAGACAGAGAACAAGCAGGGGGAACAGCAGAGGGAGAGGGAGAAGCAGGCTCCCTGCTGGGCAGGAAGCCTGGTGGGGGACTTGATCCCAGAACCTTGGGATCACGACCTGAGCTGAAGACAGACCCTTCTCCAACTGAGTCCCCCAGGCACCCCTAAAAATTGATTTTTTAGAACTCAAGGATCAGAAGTAATTTATGAGATTTCCAGTCTTATAAAAATTCAGATGCATTTTGCTATACATTTTATAAGTTGCTTCTATTGAAAGGGATAGAATTATGTTGGAACACAATATACACATTGAGAAAAGCGTGGCGTAACAAATAGGAAACTGTTACCGGGGAGGGGTGTGCACATG
>RCUC01144731.1:0-15768 GCA_003697995.1 Taxidea taxus jeffersonii | reverse complement strand
TGTGTGTGTGTGTGTGTGTGTGTGTGTGTGTGAATTTTATGGTAAAATAGATACAGCAAAATTTACCATCTTAACTATTTTAAAGGTTACAGCTCAGTGGTATTAACTATATTCGTAATCAGGGGCCCCCATCACCACCCACCGTTGTCATAGCTTGTTCCGTTTTGCAGAACTGAAACTCTCTGCAATTAAACCATTAGCTCCCCACTCTCCCTGGGCCCTGGCCCCTGGGTCCTGACAACCAGTCTACCTCTTGTCTCTATGAATTGGACCACCCTCAGCAGCTCATGTATGCAGAATCATACTATGTCTATCTTTCTGGAACTTCGTTTAGCATAATGTCCTCCAGGTTCATTCATGTTGTAGCCTATTACAGAATTTCCTTCCTCTTCTAAGCTGAATAATATTCCATGGTGTGTACATGTCATATTTTGTCTGTTCACATGGGCTGCTTCACGTTCTAGCTGTTGCAAACGATGCCCCTATGAACATGGGTGTTCAGATGCCTCTTGGAGAGCCTGCTTTCAGTTCTTGAGGGTGTGCACCCAGCAGTGGGATTGCTGAATCCAACGGCAATGCTAGTTTTAATATTTTGAGGAACTACCCCGCTGTCTTCTGCTGTGGCTGTGTCATTTTGCATCCCCACCAACAGCACACACAGTTCTGATTTCTCCTCCTCCTCACCAACTCTTATTTTGTTTTTGTTTTTTATAGTAACCATCCTAATGGGTGTGAGATGGTATCTCACTGGAGTTTTGATTTGCATTTCTCTAATGATTAGTGATCTTCAGTGTGCTTATTGGCCATTTGTATAATTTTTTTTGTTAAAGATTTTATTTATTTATTTGACAGACAGAGATCACAAGTAGGCAGAGAGGCAGGCAGAGAGAGAGAAGAGGAAGCAGGCTCCTCGCTGAGCAGAGAGCCAGATTCGGGGCTTGATCCCAGGACCCTGGAATCATGACCTGAGCCGAAGGCAGAGGCTTTAACCCACTGAGCCACCCAGGTGCCCCATGTATATTTCTTTTTTTTTTTAATGTATTTGGCAACCACAGTTTGTTTGTCTAAAGATTTTATGTTATTTATTTGACAGAGAAATAGAGAGAGGGGGAACACAAGAAGGGGGAGTGGGGAAGGGAGAAGCAGTCTTCTCGCCAAGCAGGGAGCCCAATGCAGGGCTCGATCCCAGGACCTGGGATCGTGACCTGAGCTGAAGGCAGCTGCTTAGCCGACTGAGCAACCCAGGTACCCCCATTTGTATTTTTCTAAAGAGAAATGTCTATTCAAGTCTTTTGCCCATTATTTATTTATTTATTTTATTTATTTATTTTTTGGGTTCTTGTTGTTGTGGTGGTTTTAGGAGTCTTGTTATATTCTGGATATTTATCCTTTATCAGCTATATCATTTGCAAATATTTTCTCCCATTCTGTGGGTTCTTTTTACTGTGTTTACTTATCATCTTTGGAGGCCCAACATGGAATAGATATGTGATACCTGGAGAAAAGGAGGTCCAGAGAGGGTATGTGTCCTGTCTAATGTCACACAGTAGATGGTCTGTGTGATGGAACACTCTGTGGTGGGCAAGGGTGGGACATCTAATCCTCCACCTCATTTGACACAACGGCCACAATCTTGTTCTGTTGTACAGATGGGTACACTGAGTCCCTGGGAGGGCCAGGTCTTGTTCAAGGTCACAGCTGAGTCAGGGGCAGAGCCAGGGGATGTGAAGCCAGGGAGATTGCTTAGGTACAGTGGGGAGACTGCCTAGCTTTAAATCCTGGTGCTACATTTGTGAGCGGTGACCTCTGGCGAATTTTTGCTCAGAGACTTCACTGTCTGCATCTGTGAAATTGGGCCTTGTGAGGCTCTTGTAAGGGGGCTGGACACTCTGGACCGTGGCCTCAGATACCTCATGGTAGCCCACCATCCCTCTTGTGCCAAAAACCACTCAGACTTGGGTTGGGCTGTGAAGAATAAACTTTAATCTCTCTGGGGGTAGAGGCTCTGGTTCGGGTGCTCTCTAGGGCATTCTAGGTGGGGTCACGGAGCCGTGCACGCGCACTCGGTACAGGCAGGTGAAGCGTGGGTTTCCCCAGTTGCTTGATATTTTCACCTTGACAGCCCCAAAAGCTCGGGCAGGCTGGTTCTGGAAGAGACTCACAGACATGGAGCCATTGGCTTCCACTCTGCCTGTCCAGAGGGATGTTTGGGGGTGGAAGGGAAGTCTCCCATTTCACAGGTGGGAAAACTGAGGCTCAGAGAGCAGAATGGACTATCCTGAAACCACACAGGAAATTGATACTCAGGGACTGGGATGGAAGTTGTTGAGGCCAGAAGGATGGATATACTGTGACTGAGAAAGCATCCCAGTCGTCAGGCCCTGGCACATAGGGCTGCGGGATCCAAAGGCAAATCGCTGCCCCCTATGGGGCCTCAGTTTCCCCTCTCTGTAGGATGGGAGGGGTAATATCTGCTTCCCAGGTTTGCTGTAGGCATGAAACAAGGTCCTGGAGCTAGCTGGCCTGCCACCTGGTAGACACTCCCTCGGTGAGAGCTGCCTCCTCCTCTTTTTGCCCCCCACCCTCCCTCAGGGATGGAGCCCAGCGCAAAAGCTGGGGCCTTGGCCTTTGAGATCTCACTGGATGCTTTGAACTTTCTAGGGAATTACAAAGGGGAACCTGAGGCCCAGAGAGAAAGGAAATGGCCAAGATCACTCAGATTTGCGGGGTTGGGGTTTGGGTCAGTGTCAGCCTGAGTCTCAGCGCCATTCTCCCATCCACCCCTCACAGTCCTGCTGCTGTTCCCGGCTTCTGCCCCTTCAGGCCTCCGTTAGATCAGGACCTGATGACAGGGCCTCCCAGCAGGGAGATGTTAATTTGGAAGCCAGCAGCAGCCTGTTCCACATCTGCTGTCCCTGGAGGAACCACAGCAGGCAGGCTGGGGGAAATGATGTAATCCTAGAAGCTGGATGGATCTCCTCGGGGTCCCACGTTCGGCCCTGGGCAGTGGCTCCATACCCTGAGTCTCAGTGTTCTCGCTTGTCACGTGGGCTAGTGACTGCTGTGCACACCCGGGGGGTGAGAAGGGGTTCCCTGCGGAAAGCCCTGCACATGTGTACATTCAATATGTGCTCAACATGGGCTGCTTTTCTCAGTTACCTGGAGCTGGAACATCTGAATGATGTTTTCTGGCTGAAACTGAAACGCCCCCAGGAACACCTCCTCCCTGGGAGAACCTTCCATACCCTGTAGAATCAGAACCAAGGAGAAAGTATCAGGTACAACAGGGCCTTCAGAGGGTGCTGCCCCTCTGCAGCTGAGACTTGCATACCTCCCAGGATGGGGAACTCCCTACCTCTTTGGGCATCCTTCCATTGCAGGACAGAATATTGGTTAGGAAAGAGCACTCTACTGGGAATCAAAAGCCCGAGGGTCCTCTCCTAACTGTCATTGACTTGTAGGATTTGGGTGTTTCCCTGACCTTTCTTGGACCTCAGTTTCCTTGTTAATGGCATCTGAAGACCAAACTGGCTCTGAAAAGCTTGGCTTGAAATGAAGCAGTTGCTTATCTCCCAGCCTCAAAGGCTGTGATCGACTCCAAACCTGGTCACCCTCAGCCTTAACAGAGGACCATCCGGCCCCCCTACCATGTTGGGTTGCACAGACGGAGTACCTGGAGTCCCACCATAGGAGGCTGTCCCCTTAGTCAAGCCTTGCTCCCTGCTGGGGCATGCTCACATAAATGACAAAGTCCTTGGGAGCGGTGTCCAGGCTGCCTGACAGCGAGATAGTCTTGGGGATGTGCTGCAGTGTCAGGTTGGACAGGTAGACCTTCTGGGCCAGTCGGATGGTCACCTGGCCTCGGTCCCCTGAGAAGGCCCAGCAGTTGCCAGGTGTCATGTTGGGCTGGAAGGGGCAGGTGCAGTGGGGGGGCTATGCTGGGTGGGTGGGTGAAGGTGAATTCCTCATCCCACCCTGGCTCCCCGGACCTCCTTTGCCCTTTGCCTCCTGGAGGAGCCAGATACTTCCATCGACAAAGCTTAGCTCAAACACCACCAACTCCAGGAAGCTCCCCAGGAAGCAACCCTGACAGCTGGCAGCAAGAATGAGCCCTCAGCCCAGCACAGGGAGGGCAGGGGCCTGCTTGGGGCTAGGAGGGTTTCTTGACCCTCAAGTCTTGAGGGGTAGGTGCAGGGCTCCTTCCATTGCCGAAGTAGGCCGCGCCTTCCCTGCCCCTGCCCCTTGTGTCTCCTGCTCCTACCTCTCCCCCAACCCTGGGGCCCCACCCCCTTTGGGCCCCAGGGTTGGGGGAGAGGTCCCAGTGTCCGCTTCCAGGTCCTACTCCCAGAATCCTGACCACACCCCTGCCACTCTCTCCTCACCCCCCCACCCCCCCTGCCTCGAGGATCACGTCCGGGGGCTGCGCATAGTTCCACAGCCGGATCCAGTTCCAGTAGGAGCGAGCCTTGTCATGGTTGTACGTGGCTGACGTTTGCTCAAAGTCGATGGAGGCCCCTGTGTGGGAGGGAGGGTCGGGTTGGGCCCGGACCAGGCGCCAGGGGAGCACTCTGGGTGAGTCACTGGCCCTCTCTGGACTTCAGTGTTCTCTGGGAAATGGGAGTAGGGAGAGTAGCACCAATAGGAACGCTGACGTCCACCCCCCATGGCTGCTGTGAGGAGGAGATGAGCTAGCCCACCAAAGTCCTTCCCTCTGCGTTGATGTCAGCCTCATTATTTCCACAGCTACTGTTAGGCCCATTTCACAGAGGAGGGCACTCCTGCCCTGAGAGCCTAAGCCAACGCCCTCTGAGTCCGCATGCCCCTGGGCCCGGGTCAGCCCAGCCAGCCAGTCCGCTCTGCCCGCCCCACCTCCCCTCCTTCCCTGTAGCTCTCCTGCCTTCCTGCTGTGTCCCCATGGGGGTAACTTCACAGGCGCTCCCCTGGGTCTGGAATACTTCTCCCTCCTGGCCAGCTCGCAACTCAGAGGTCCTCCCACACACCCCTCTGCCCGGCCCCTCTCTCCCTGCCACCTGCTCTGGTTTTCCCCAGCACTGATTCCCACTTGCAATTGGCCCCTGTTGGTTTTTATGTGGTTGGTCTCCCCGACGTGGGGCAGGTGTGGCTCTGCTGACCTCTGGGTCTGGAGGATGATGAGTGGGTAGATGGGTCGTAGGGGGCCTCCTCTCCCTGCCTCAGCTCCCCTTTCGAGACAATAGAAAAGTGTAGCAAGAAAATCATCTGGGGGACAGAGGTTAGCTCTGACCGTGAATTTCCCGGTAGCAGAGAGTGCCTCAGACCCGAAAGGAAATCCATCGTCTGAAGAGCTTCTGGGGAAACTTGAGGAGGGCAGATTAGTGGGGTGTGGGAGGCGAGGGGGACTCACTTACCTATAGACTTTAAGGCAAAGTCTGGCTTTTCAATAAAATCTCCTTGTATCATCTTCATTATTTTCTGGGCAATTTTTTGCTGAGGAGGCAGAAAACACAAGCTGTGTGCTGATGTGTGGTTACAGATCACATCTCCGCATGTGTTCATACCAGGTGACAGGCAGTTGCAGGAGCTCCCTTGTCCTTAAATGTTTACCCCTGCCTGTGGAGACGGTGGCTGGTCCTGGCACAAGATTCCCCCAGTCGCTGCACTGTGAGGAGGCCCAGGTGACACAGAGCCATCCCTACCCCACCTCCACACTGGGTTTCCTCAGTGCTTCCACATGCCCCATGACAGGGTGTCCCACGTGGGACATGACTTTGGGTGAAGTGAAGCAGCAGGGGGTCTGGAGTCAGACAGACTTTCACTGCTGAGAGGTTTGGGGCTAGTTATGCCCCCTCTGGATCCAGGCCTTCTTGTCTGGAACACGGGGATGATGCTCATGTCCCCCTCCTGCTGCTGTGGGGATGACAGCCAGGACTTATAAGGCTGCTCCTGTGTGCCAGGACCGTCCTCAGTGTCCCATGTGTTCACTCTTAGCCCCTCACAACAACCCTAGGAGGTATGTGCTATGATCACGCCTATTTTAAAGATAAAATTACTAGGGTACAAAAGGGAGCATGTTGGGGCACCTGATTGGCTCAGTCAGTTAAGCGTCTGTCTGCCTTCGGCTCAGATTGTGATCCCAGAATCCTGGGATCGAGTCCCGCATCAGGCTCCCTGTTCAGCAGGAAGCCTGCTTTTCCCTCTGCCTCTGTCTCTGTCTCTCATGAATAAATAAATAAAATCTTTAAAAAAAAAAAAGAGTAGTACGTGCGAAGTCCTATAGCTGGTGAGAGGCAGACCCAGGCACTTCGGTTCCAGCGTTTGGGCTCTTAGCTACTACGCTCTCCTGCCAGATAAAGCCTGCAAGCACTTAACCTAGTTGATGCTCAGGAAAGGCTGGCTCTTATTTGTATCAGACTCTTGAAAACTGTGGCAGATTGTATTTCCCCAAAATGGCCACAGCAAAGTCTCCTGTGACACTTTCCTTTCAATATGACTTTGATACTCTGTCCGTTGAGAGCTGGGCTAGAGTTCCCTCCCATCAGTCTGGGTGGGCCTGTGGCTGCGGCAAAGGTGATGCCATGTGACTTCTGGGCTAAGCCTAAAAGGGGCTATAGCTCTACTTGGTCCTCTGGGGACACTCACTCTTGGAAGCCAGCTGCCATGCTGTGAGGAAGACCACACAGCACCGAGAGCCCACGTATGCGTGCTTTCATCAACAGCCTCGAGTTCCCAGCTGATAACCAATATCAATTTCTAGACATGTGAGTGAAGAAACTTCCAGATGGATCCAGATAGAGTTGCCAAGTCCCCCCAGCCTTCAGATCTTCCCAGGTGAGGCCTCAGACATTGTGGAACAGTGGCAAACAAAATTGCATTCTGCTTGAATCCCTGACCCACAGAATCTCTAAGTGTGATCAAATGGTGGTTTTGCCTCACCAAATTTTGGAGTGGTTTGCTGTGTGACAAGAGTAACCAGACTAGACACAGTATTACAGGACAGTGATTATGATTTGTTTTGTTGATGTGGAAATTCGGAAAGTTTGATGACCTGCCTAACCTCCAAAAGGTAAGAAAAGGGAACACCTCAGTGGCTCCTCGGTTACAGTGGCTGCCTTTGGCTCGGGTCATGATCCCAGGCTTCTGGCATGGAGCCCCGCATAGGCTTCCTTGCTCAGTAGGGATATCCTGCTTCTCCCCTGCTTGCCACTCCCCTTGCTTGTGCTTGCTCTCCCTCCTTCTCCCTGTGTCAAATAAATAAAATCTTCAAACAAACAAACAAACAAACCCCCAGAAGGTAAGAAAATATACTTCACCCATAAAATAAGAATAGAAATCCATGAAAAGGAACACCCAGAGAGCAAAGAAGAAAATTCTCAGAAATTCATAATATATTAACAGAAACGAAAAACCCAGTAGAAGTTTTGGTAGATAAAGCTGAGATCATGTTCTCAATTTCAGAACAAACAAAGAGAAGAAAAAAGGGAGAATTGGAAGAAAACCGAAGATGAGTTCAGAAATTTAACATCCAAACAACAGGAGTTAAAAAAATGAGAATAAAATAGATATGGCTGGGGGGGGGGAAACACCCATTTAGTCACATGAATAAAGAAGACTTTTTAGGGCTAAAAGACATGAGTTTCCACATTGTAATGGCCCCAAGGGTAGCCAGCCCATAGGCATACTATCATGACATTTAGGATGTAAGGTGAGATGTAGGGCTTCCAGGTAAGATTTAGTAAATTACAGAGGAGCAATTCTTCCACTGTAAAAACAACTAGGAAAAGCCATATAGTTTACTAAATCATACTTCAGAGCCACCACTGAGCTATGGGAGCAATGACGACAAGAGGGATTAAAATTCTAGAGAGCAGAGAACCTTTCTGAAATTCCCTGACAGTATCTTAATCCCTGGGGGCATTTGCTAATCCTGGGCATGGGCTGAAGACGTGGGTTTAGGCTGAACAGGGCCTGCTACTGGTGAAAGAGAAAGCAGCAAAGATTTTAATAGTCACATAGGACTAAAAGGACAAAAGTGGAAACTTGAGCCTCCAACCTGAGCAGTTTCCCCATAAGATGTTAATTGCAACCCAGAACTATGGAAGAGGTTAAAGAGCTACTTGAAAACTTCTGAAAGACAGAGTAAAACTTCCCAGTCTCACAACGTTTGGGAAACCAAGTCCCTTTTAGTGAGGGGACCTCAAAACAAAATAAGCCAGAGGTTAAAGCCTTACAAACACCTTGCTAGTATATATCAGAATCATTCAGAGGGCTTGTTGAAACAAGATGGTTGGTTCCTATCTTCAGTAGGTTGGAGGAGGGCCCATTAACTCAGATTTCTAATATTTCCCCAGGTAATACTGATGTTGCTGGTGTGGGGGCCATACTCTGAGAACCACTGCCCTAGAAGGAGTGTGAATCAATACTGAGAAGCTGTAGCTGCACCTAAGGACTAAACCAATCATGGGCACAATTAAAGGCTGAGAATCCAAGCTTGCCCCTGGCAGAGAAGGTTACCCCTGGGGTCAGAGATTTTGCATTGATGCAGGGCTGGAAGACAAAACTGGAGACTTGGGAAGCCTCAGACATATGGTCAGTCTTTCCCATTAAGAGATCTACCAAAAGTTTGAAGCTGCATGGGCAGGATATTGAAGGGTTACATGTAACCTCTGACTAAATCTTTCATAAATTGCAATCCAGGTCTGAATTAGCTCAATGAAGGTCTATATAGAAGTGATTAGAGTACTCATCTTCCTTACAAAGAAGAGGGAGAACTGTCTCTAGTTGAACTTATGATTTATATCTGGAGCATATAGTTCCTTTGTATACAGTGTCCAGAAAAGCACTAAAAAATATCTAGACATGAAGAGACAAGACCATATGATTGATACTCCAAAGAAAAACAGACAGTAGAAAAAGACCATAGATGATCCAAATATTGGATTTAGCAGACAAGGATTTAAAATAACTATGGCAATATGTTAAATAAAAGAAAATAAATTAAATTTATTGGAGAATTGTTTGGAGAATTTCACCACAGAATTAAAATTTATGAAAAAGAATCAAAAGTATATTCCAGAACTAAACAATGCAACATATGAAATTAAGAACTTATTGGATAAAAATTAATAGTAGATTGGACAGAACAGAATGCGAGATCATTAGTGAACCTGAGGAAATGTGAATAGAAAACATCAAAAACTGAAGCACATAGAGAAAAAGAGTGAAAATCAAACACACCAGGTAATAGCATAGGAATTACATGGAACACACTCTAAAAATCTAGCATAGATGTAACTGGAGTCCTGGGAGTGGAGATAGATAATGGGGAAGAAACAGTATTTTAAGAAACAATAGCTGGGGCATCTCGGTGGCTCAGTCATTAAGCATTGGCCTTCAGCTCAGGTCATGATCCCAGGGTCCTGGGATCAAATCCCCGCCTTGGGCTCCTTGTTCAGCAGGAGGCCTGCTTCTCCCTCTCCCATTCCCCCTGCTTGTGTTCCCTCTCTTGCTCTCTCTCTCTCTCTCTCTCTCTGTGTCAAATAAATAAATAAATAAATAATTTTAAAAGAGAAATAATAGCTAAGAAAATTTAAAAACTATTGAAAAATATCAACCCATAGATCCAATAAGCTCAGCAACCCCACCCCAAACATGTTAAATATAGAACACTGGAAATAAGAAGAACATCCTATAAAGAAGATGTGGTATATATACACAATGGAATACTATGCAGCCATCAAAAGAAATGAAATCCTGCCATTTGCGATGACATGGATGGAACTAGAGGGTATCATGCTTAGCGAAATAAGTCAATTGGAGAAAGACAGCTGTCATATGATTTCCCTGATATGAGGAAGTGGAGATGCCACGGGAGGGGGGGTTAAGGGGGTAGGAAAAGAATAAATGAAACAAGATGGGATTGGGAGGGAGACAAACCAAAAGAGACTTTTAATGTCATAAAGCAAACTGAAGGGGGTGGGGGGGAGGGGTGTCGGGAGAGGGTGGTGGGGTTACATTATATGTTTATAAAAAAATAAAAAAGAAAAAAAATTAATTAGAAAAAAAAAGAAGAAGAACATCCTACAAACTCCCAGAGATAGAAAAAAAAAATAACAGACTATACTCAAAGGAGCAATACTAGCACAATTACGCTTCTCAACCGTAACAGTATCACTAGAATACAGTAGTGGAATCCCTTCAAAATTTTCAGGGCAAACTTTCCTAGCAAGGCTTTTATACCTAGCCAAACTATCAATCAAAGGCAAGGATAAAATAAAGATATTTTCAAATGTGCAAGTTCTAAACTAATAAGTCTCCTATTTCACTCTCTTCCAGGAAGTTGTTGGGGGATGTGCTCCACCAAAACCTGAGAAATGAACAAGGCAATAAACAAAGAGAGAAGTCAGATGTTAGGGGGGGGAATGGCCAGTATCTCACCTCGTCTGACATGGCTTCCATCAACTGGAGCTTGGCAATGAGCTGGGTCATGTTACCTCGGAGGTCCTGGATTTCCCCAGTGTGATGCCGCACCTTCTCCTGGTACATTCTTATGAGGAAGGAGTTAAAACGTGGACCAACTGGTTTGTGATGCCGCTATTATCACTCTCAGCTTCTACTTTTGTCAGTCAACCCACAGAGAATTAGCATCACATTTTCTCACTCTCCTGGCCTATCCATCAGGTTCTTATCTTTGAAATATTACTCATGCTCCTCTTCCTACTTGGAACAGGAATATTTTTAAATTCAACTTACTCCTTCCAAATATTCCTGAGTATTTATTTGCAGTTAAGGATGCTGCCACCAGGTGGTATCTTGTTGGTTGAAACTTCTACTCAGCTACCATTTGCTGAGCGCTAACCTTAGGCTGGGAATTATTCAGAACACTTTGCATCTTCTTTAGTATTCATAATTACCTAGAGCAAGGTGGGTGTTATGCCTCATCTCATAAATGAGAAGTCAAAAGCCCAGAGAGGTGAAATAACTTGCAAAAGTTTAGCCAGGTAGGAAGTATGGGAGCTGGGATTTAAATCTAAGTTGGTCTGATGGCAGAGCCCACAAACTTAGCCAATACATCACAGGCCCTAGATATAGTTCTGGTTTTTAGGTGATATAATAAGACTATTTAGTGGATTCTTCTTACCTCAAGCTTTGCAGTGGACTATTTATGCTGTCATCCTGGTAGGGTGTTGAGGAAAGCAAGGGATCTTTTTCAGATGGCCTAATCTGGGCCCAAATGAACTTTATCCATCCATTCTCCCACAACCATAAATCTATCTATTCACCCACCTACCATCTATAAAAAAAACAATATAACCTCCATTTTAAATCCATCCATCCACATCCATTCACCCTTCCACCCATCTACCATCCCATCCAAACACCTTTCCCACTCATCTACTTTTCCATTTATCCAAATTTCCTTATTCATCCACCCTCCTGTCCATATAACTTACCTTATATATTGATCCTTTCACCAGACCTTCACTTTCCCATCTATCCAACCTCTCAGCAACCATATGTCCATCCATCCATCCAACCATCCATCCATCCATCCATTTATCCACCCGTATATCCCATCTGCCCTTCCATCTATCCATTTTCTGATCCATCCAATCTCCCATTCATCCATCCATCTATCCTCCCAGCCATTTCCCCACATCCCTGAATTCATCACTTCTACTGTCCCATCCATTCTCCCTCCATTCCACATTTCCATCTGATCATCAGTCATCCAACATTGATAGTGGCAACACTGTGCCCCAGCCTGAGGTGGATATCACTGGAATGAATCAGACCTGGCTCTGTCTTCAAGAGCTCCCAATACAAAAGATTACAAAAGATTGCATTCATGATTACAGAAATTGTGGGAGGAAAGGAGAATATCATCACCTCCACCTGTAATTTCTGAGGGAAGTGACACTTTAGCTGGATCTTGAAGTATATAAAGGAGTCTAAAAGGGGAGAAGAGGAGAGGGAGGGACAAGCTCCTCAGATCCCCTTTCTCTTTAGGCCTTCTGAGACTTTTTACTGTCCTCTGACAAGGATCTCTGGCCACTGATTTCCTCCTCTTTCCTCCTCAGAAGCTACAAAGCAAATGGTCTCATTTCATTTGAGCAGAACAAACTGCTTTGTGTATAGAGAGAATTGTGTTCTATCCTCACTCTCCCACTTTAGGAGGGAGACTTGGCAAAGGAAAGATAGGTCACCTCTGGGAGTGAGTGACAGGAGAGTCCTTATGTAAGAAGAAGGACTATTGTATCTGATCTTTTAAAGTCACATTTTGGTGGGAGAGGTGGGTTCCGGGTAGGTGGCATGGCAGAGGCAGAGATTTGGGGCTGGGATGAGTCAGGAACTGAGTAGAGTCCAGATATAGTGAAAGTGAGAGAAGCTGATGGAGGCAACATTGCCTGGTTAGAGTGAGGTTAGTCAGTAGTGGGGCCTGAAGAGGGTGCACACTCACCTGCCAGACTTCCATTTTGGATGGCAAGTGCATAGAAAACATCCAGAATCCTGTGGGGACAGGAGAATGAGAGGAAGCCATTTAAGATGAAAAGTTAAAAGCTTAGGCTCTGGCATTAAGGTATCTGGATTCAAATTCCAGCCTTGGCACTAATATTGCACAACTTTGGAAGAACTTACTTAATCTCTCTATACCTAAATTTCCTCCTTTGTAAAATGGGAATAACAGTAATATCCACTTCATGATCAAACAATATCATCTATGCAAAGTGTCTCACATAAACCAAATAATCCATGTCCCATCTCCTTCCCCTGTCCCAGTTCTACTGGGGATGATTGATGAAGAGAAGAAAATGAGATGGTCTTCCCTGCATTTTATGATCTCTGTGCTGCCTGAAATCCTACCATTCAAGCCATTATTAAAAGTCTTTAAAAATTATTCATTATTCATGATGAAACAATCAACAAACCAGGAATAGAATGGAACTCTCTCAATCTGATAAAACATGTATGAAAAACCTGCAGCTAACAACATGCTTAATGGTAAAAGACTGGATACTTTCTTCCAAAGATAAGGTACAAGACTAGTATGTCTACTCTTGCTATTTCTTTTCTTTAAGATTTTACTTATTTATTTGAGAGAGAGTGAGAGAGAGCACAAGCAAGGGAGAGGGAGAAGCAGGCTCCCTGCTTGGGGAGGGAGTCCTATGTAGGGCTTTATCCCAGGACCCCGGGATCATGACCTGAGCAGATGCTTAACCTATTTGAACCACCAAGGTGTCCCTACTCTTGTTATTTCTATTTAACATTGTCCTGAAGGTTCTAGCCAGGCCAATTAATCAAGAAAAATAAATAAAAGGCAGATGACCATACCTTGCATAAAGAATCCTAAAGCATCTAAGACTGGGTGTCTTGCCCAGTGTCAGAACAGCAAGGATACAAGATCAGTATATGAAAATCAATTATATTTCTAAACACAAGCAATAAACAATCTGAAAATGAAATTAAGAAAACAATTTCATTTACAATAGCATCTCAAAGAAGAAAATACTTGGAATAAATTTAGGAAGTGCAAACCTTGCCCTCTGAAAGAAACAAAACATAATTGGAGGAAGTTAAAGAAGACATGGAGATATATATTAATAATGGAAAGATAACCCATGTTCATGGGTTGGAAAACTTAATCTTGTTAAGGTAATGCTACTCCCCAAATTCATCTATGAATCAATGCAATTGCTCTCAAAATTCCAGTAGACTTTTTTCAAGAAATGGAAAAATTGATCCTAAAATTCATATGGAAATGTAAAGGATTATAACTGCCAAAATAATTTAAGAAGAACAAAGTTGGAGTCAAACTCAAAGTTTGACTTTAAGTTAGGCAATAGTTTCTTGCATCTGACATTAAAGCACATATATGACAAAAGAAAATATAGATAAATTGAACTTCATCAACATTTAAAAAATTTGGGGCGCCTGGGTGGCTCAGTCAGTTAGGCATCTGCCTTCGGCTCACATCATGATCCCAGGGTGCTGGGATCGAACCGCTCAACAGGCTCCTTGCTCAGCAGGGAGTCTGATTCTCCCTCTTCCTCGCCTATTCCTCAGCTTGTGCACTCTTTCTCTCTCTCTCGCTCACTCTCTCAAATAAATAAAATCTTTTTTAAAAATTAAAAAATTTGTGTCACAAAGGACACCCATCAAGAAAGTGAAAAGACAACCCACAGAATGGGAGAAAATACTTGCAAATTGTATATCTGATAAGGGACCTGTATCCAGACTATCTAAGAAACTCTTACAAGTCAATAATAAAAAGACAAACCAATTTAAAAATGGGCCAAGATCTGAATAGACATTTCCCCAAAGAAGATCTACAAATGTCCAATAAGCACGTGAAAAGATGCTCAACATCATTAGTCATTAGGGAAATGAACTAAAAACCACAATGAGATACCCACCGCTAACCTCAGATGGCTAAAATGAAAGACAGATAATAACCAGTGTTGATGAGGATGTGGAGAAACTGGACCCTTCCCTTATACATGCTGGTGGGAATGTAAAATGATGCAGCTACTTTGGAAAAAAATTTGGCAATTCCTCGGATAGTTAAGTAGAGACTTGCTGCATAACTCAGCAATTCTGCTTCTAAATATATATCCAAGAGAACTTAAAACACATGTCTACACAAACATTTTACCAGAACACTCACAGGAACATTATTAATGGTGGCCAAAAAGCAGAAAGAATTGTAATATCTATCAAACAGTAGACGGGCAAACAAAATGTGGCATATCCATTCAATGGAATATTTTCAGCCATAAAGAAGGGTCAAATGCTGAGCCATGCTACACCATGGATGAACCTTAAGAACACAACAAATGAAAGAAACCACTACGACCCCATAGTATCGTATGATTCTATTTATATGAAATGCCCAGCATAGGCAAATCCATAGAGACAGACAGTAGATTAGTGATTGGTCGTCCAGGTCTGGGGTGAGGGGGAACGGAAAACAACAGATAGGGACTGAGGAATGTCTTCTTGAGGGTAGTGAAAATATTGGAATTTGATAGTGGTGATGGGCGCAGGACTTTGTGAATATACTAAAAACCAGTGAGTTATGCATGTGCAAATGGTAATCTTTATGGTATGCAAATTATATCTCAATAAAGCTGATATTTTAAAAAATGTTATTTGTTAGGTTAAGATTTCTAGGAATTTCTAATTTCCTAGGAAATCCACCGCCCCCCTTCCCGATAAGTTCCTGGGCCAGTATGCTTGAGTGGAGAGAGATCTCTTTGGTTGGGAAAGTAAAGCCATGATGTGGGAGGTGGCAAAAGTGGCCGGAAGGAGCCACAGAAAACTCAGAAGTAGGTAATAATGATTGTGTCGTGGTTGGGGGAGAACTTTACAGTTTTCAAGGCTTTTCTTAGCTTTCCAAAAATTTCCTTGGTCATCAGTTAATCTACTCCTCACAGCAACACTCATTAGACAGATGGGGAAACTGTGATCCCAGAGGGTCTCTGTCTTGCCCAGGATGACATAGTCAGTATCAGAGCCTTCACTCTTTCCCTCCCCAGGTTGGGCGAGAGCTCAGGGATACCTCCACCTGGGGCAGGACCCTGGAAACGTACCAAAAGCACAGAGGACCAGAACACCTGTCTTTTCCATGAGTTTGTGGAAGAACAACTTGCATCTGGAAGACAGAGAATCAGCAGTCAAGGTGAACAAGGGCTTTGCACAGGCTAGCAAGTCTTGGGTTGGCCTTTGCCCTTTTCCTACCTGGTAGGGCAGGACCCACCCTGGGCAGTAAGACACCCCCTCCAAGATGCTGGC
>RCUC01144730.1:0-13317 GCA_003697995.1 Taxidea taxus jeffersonii | reverse complement strand
GGACTGAGGGCAGCTGGGTGGGGTTTGCTTTCTGCGCTGGTGAGATTTGCACTCTGTGGAGGTCACACGGCCCCTGCCCTCCATGAGCAGACAGAGTGCTTGGGGGAAAAAAAACCCAAACAATTCAACTGTAAAGATGAGGATGACTCAATGTTTCCTTGTTGCTGTTCACCCACGTTTGAAGCTTGGCAATCTCATTTGTAAGCTCCATGGAAATGTCTTGGTTTCACAAGAGAAGTAAGTATTGCATTTGAAACAAATAATGATCCCAACATGGGGAACCCATCTTTTTTTCTGTTGAAGGCCACTGAGTCTATTACATTAGGAGAGGGCAGACCAAGGCAAAACAACCTCTCTTTAGAAAGGTATAACAAAGTTACCCACCTACTTCTGAAACCAAGAGTACAATGAGAAAATTGGCACATCATTTAATAAGCCGGGAGGACACCCCGCTTGTTAGAATCTGAAAACTTTTAAGACTTCATGCAAAACCTGGTGACAAGCTTCAGACAGGTGCCTCTCTTGCATCTGCGCGAGAACTCTGGCCAGGATTCTGGCCTCGCGCCCCACTCTGATTCCTCGCCGGGAGAGGCATGTCAGCCGCCGCTGATGCCAACCGTCTCTGATATTCCATCATCCATGATCCATCAGAAATACTCTCCTTACACTAGTAGTAGTAAATACTAGCCAGCCTCGCATCGGAAGATAGACCTGAGAGATTGGAAAACACCCCTGTTACCACATCATGTGAAGAAGGAGTGTTTGTTATAGTGACATTTATTTATGATGGGAAGTGAAAGTAGGCTAATCCTTGTCTAAGAAGGCAAAGAGTTATATAAAGCAGTTCTGAAAGCTTTCTTTTTCCCAAATAAATAGAAAGGATGATGTTCAGAAGGCCAAGTCTTAGCTTGCTGGGAATGAATTTTTTCCTCACAGATCACTTGAATAAATTGCGCCTGTGGGTCAGATGGAGGGCATATGTGTGGAGAGTGAAGAGGTTATACCTCCCCTTATAGGAATTTTAGAAAGAAAGAAAAGAGGGAGGGATGGAGGGAGGAAGGAAGGAAAGAAGGAGGGAAGGCAGGCCAGAGAGAAAAAGAAAGAAAGCAAGCCCTTCGACCCCCTCCTGTGTAGAGAGGTGAGAGAGGGGAGGTGCATCTGCCTGAGCTGTGTATGGTGGCAGCTGCCGTGTTGTGACTGGTCTTGATTTTCTGAGCCCCCTCTGTCCTGCGGTGTTTACCAGCTTTTCCCAAATGTAGGTGAGGAAGGTAGAGGAGGATGGTGAGAAAAAGATGAGAAGATTATGTGGTTGGGAAGGGCAGGTGGCCTGTGAGCCTGGGGAGAGCTCAAGAAGACCTTGAGAAGACCTTGAGCAGATGGCCCTGGAAACATATGCCCAGGCCCTGACTGGACATTGGGCCCCGTGAATGTATCTGAGAGCTAAATAGGAGGTTTTACTGTTCCTCTGAGACATTTCTGCTGCGGGGAGGAGAGAGTGTTTCTATGACCCGATGTCCACTTTCTAGAACATGCATGTGCAATATTTGAGCCATTTGGTATTTTCAGGATTATGAGTATCAGTCAAATGAGGAAGAGGACATTGTCGTCATTTGGGAAATGTGGAAGGAAGGAGAGAGACCTTGGCAGGCAGGCCAAGGGAGGGGATACGCTCAGGCAGGGATAGGCAGAGGAGGTAGAGGCCCCTGGGAGGGGCCCAGTGAGACCCTGTGTGTTCTTAGGCCAGTGTTCTGTGTTCATATGCAGTGTGGGCCTGAGGGTTAACCTCCCCCTCCCATGATCACCCCCGCCCTGCACTGTGATCATCTGGGCAATTAGTGGTGAGCCTGGCAGGTAGTTTTCTACAGAGATAATATTCCAATTTGCAAAGAACAATGATTCTTTTCTTTTTTAATTTAAATTTTAGTTAGTTAACCAGTCAATATTGGTTTCGGGAGTAGAATCAGTGACTCATCACTTACATACAATACCCAGTGCTTATCACAAGTGCCCTCCTGAAGACCCATCACCCATCTAGCCCATCCTCCTATCTCCCTCCATCAACTCTCAGTTTGTTCTCTGTCAGTAAGAGTCTTATGGTGGGGCGCCTGGGTGGCTCAGTGGGTTAAGCCTCTGCCTTCGGCTCAGGTCATGGTCCCAAGGTCCTAGGATCAAGCCCCACATCGGGCTCTCTGCTCAGTGGGGAGCCTGCTTCCTCCTCTCTCTCTGCCTGCTTGTGATCTCTCTCTCTGTCAGATAAATAAATAAAATCTTAAAAAAAAAAAAGAGTCTCTTATGGTTTGCTTTCCTCTCTTTTTTCTCCTCATATGTTCATCTGGTTTTTTTTTTCTTAAATTCCACATATGAGTGGGATCGTATGATATTTGTCTTTCTCTGACTTATTTCACTTGGCGTAATACCCTCTAGATCCATCCCTGTCATTACAAAAGGAAAGATTGCATTCTTTTGGTGGCTGCATAATATTCCATTGTATATATCACATCATTTTTATCCATTCATCCATCGATAGACATTTAGACTCTCTCCATAGTTTGGCTGTTGTCGATAATGAAAGAGCAATGACTTAAGAAATTAAAAATTTTTCCACATAAGGAGAACTTTCAGGATTGACTCTTAGCAACTTTCAGCTGTACCATACAACAGTGGTAACTCCAGCCATCACGTTGTATACTACATCCACAGAACTTATTTATGTTATAACTGGAAGTTTGTGCCTTTTGACCACCTTCACCCAGCTCCCCCACCCCCTGCCCCACAACCAGTCCAATCTCTTTTTCTATGAGTTTGTTTTTTCTCGAGTCCACCCGTGATATCATGCAACACTTGTCTTCCTCTGTCTGACTGATTTCTGCAGCACCAAGCCGTCAAGGTTCAGGGAATTGCTGGACTAGATCTCACCTCTGTCTTCCCCTGTTTTTTGAGCTACTTCACCTTATGGATGTTTGGGGGCCCATGAGGAGGAGAGCTCTGTTTTAAAAATTTAAAATGGCAGCATGAGTTATTTTAAACATCTTGACCTGAGTTCATTATTTTGTGCTGTTTTCTCATATGGGAAGGAGTCAGCTAGTGGACTAAATGAGAAACAAAGGCAAACACCAGATTTGTGTGAGAGAAAAGAAGAACTTATAGGCGGAGAGAACAGTGAGTCTTGCTTGCACATTTTTGTGGTGAACCGATGAGCTGCCTGCTGGTAGAGGAACCCACGTGTGAGTTCTGTACTTGAAAGGACTACTTGGTATCAAGGAAAATCATTTGGGTTGTTTATAGATTCTCCAGGAAACTTGGAACGTTTAGCCAAGGACCACTACTTTCCAAGTGGGGCAATTTTGCACCCCCACAGCACCCCTGGGGTATTTGGCAACATCGGGAGACATTTGTAGTCATCAAGACTGGGTGTGTACATGAGATGCTAGCGTCTCGTGGGTGGAGAGCAAGGAGGCTTCTGCACACCGTACGAAGCACAGGACAGCTCGCTATGACACAGAATTATCCAGCCCATAATGTCAACCACGAGGACCCTGTGGTAGAGCGTGGGCTGTCTGTGTGGTGTCCCTAGGTCCTTGCACAGATGTCTCCTCCTCAGTCAGGCCAGGTCCGCACCATTTCCTTCAGCAGACTTTCTCGGAAGCTGCTATATATGTTTTAACAAACTGGACATTTAGAGGCTAGTAGTGACATTATGAAGAAAGACTGAATATTTAATGTCCTCGGCACCCAATAGACCTCGACAAAATGTTATGACATTTTGAATTATGACAAAATTATGCCAAAACAAATGAGCATTGTGTTATTTGCTTTCTGAAAAGCATTCAGAAGTGTGTATGTATGTGTATATATTGACTGAAAAGAAAATTAGCTCTGTTAGGAATTTACAGGCATTTCGATTTTACAGAAGAGTTTATATTGAAACCCAATGAAATAAAATGAAAGCATAAATATTTAAAATAATCATGATTTTAAAAAATTAGTGACTTCCGTTTGTCTGCCTTCTCTTTTCAGAATGAAGGGAGAATGTTGGTGTGTGTCCAAAGGCAGTGCTCCACTGAGTTTTGGGAAGAGAGAATTCACTTTGTTTTCCAGAGAAGATCCTACGAATTACCACAGAAGGCCTTGCGGTGCCTGGAGGGGTGGAGACCATCCTTTTTCTCCTGACTCTGTATTTCTGAAGTCTGGGCTCTGTGTCCAGCTCTGTGAGCTCCCCTCGTGGAGTCTAGTCTTGGCAAAGGCAGGAAGCCAGTTTGGTTGGGGGTGATGGGGTAGGTGGGTGGGCCTTGCAGTGCGGGGTCACTGCTATTCTTGGAGCGCCAGTTGCCTCCCCCCACAGGTGCACACTTTCTGTTTAGGGTGAAGGTGACCTTTCAGGCAGGATCCTGCCAACCCGTGCTGGTGGAAAGAGTGGGCAGGCAGGAGGTGAGGGACAACTGAGCCAATCTCTCGCTGAAGTCCTCCTCCCACTCCCGTTGTGGTATTTGATCTACCTCTGAGCAAGACTGTGAGGAAGGCAGTTTACCCAACAAAGCAGCAAAGTTCTGTGTCTAATTCCATGACCCGGAGCTGCCTGTCTAGCAAGCCAGCCTCAGGCACATCATCCAATATTACTGGGTCACATGTGGCTACAGAAATATGATGTGTGTTTCTTACTTTGCATCGCCTCATTGCTCCGGTGACTCTTGAACACTGCCTTTGGAAACATGGGTCCCTGTGTGTTTTGAGGTTTGGACCACTGCTGTCCTTGGGGATGGTTTGACCTTTAAGAGTTTCTAGACTTCATCAGAGGATTGTTAAGGCTGCTAACCATGGGCACACTGGTACCTGGCTTTTTCTTGTCTCATGTGACTAGCCTTTCTCTAAAACTCAGTGTCTTCAGGCATTGATTGTGTATCTTATTGAAGAGGGTTCAAAACAGGAAGAGCCATTCTCTGTTTGAAATGACCCATTGGAGGCTTGATGCCAATTTGTTAACAGGAGGGGGTACAATGTCAGCAACTGTATTGATCATCTGCAGACACAGAATGGCCTAACATGAAGAAACAGAGGATTTGTTTCTTTGGGAAAATTGTTTTGCTGGAAATTTTCCAGGGGAGAGTGTGGTGGTCCTATCACGGGAGATTCTTAGCCCTGGGATCTCAGTTAAATGGACGTCAGTATGAGGGGCTGCCGTGGCTGGGGATGTGTCTAAGTGTGAGTCTCGGGCTAGATTTGCCCTGGTCTTTTTGTGATCCAGGACTCTGGATAATGTGAATTTGCTTTCTTACTTAACTAGAGGATACGTTTATTGTAACCTAGTGTCTCATTTTGAGGCTGGTTCCTCAAACTAGCCCAATGGGTGCATTTCCCTTCTTCCTCTTTATTTTTTACGTGTCCAATATAAATCATAGTGTGTACTTTTTAGAATGTAATGAATAACTTTCACAGGGAAGGATTTAAAACTATTTACAATAAATTATTTTTTTGTGCGGGCATGGTCACAGTCACGTTGGTTTCACAGTGTTGAGTCTCTGCGGTGTGATGGGGGCTGGCATTTTCTTGCAGGGAATGGTGCTGGAACTGATTTTTCATTTCCTGGAGGGCACTTTCCCCTTGTAAGACTGAGCTGGAGGGGCTGAAGTGGATGAGGTCCTCCTCTGCTGCAGGGAGAGTAGGGAGGGCCTTCCCATCCCTGTCTTCCCTTCCTCCCCTCTGCTTCCTTTCAGGGCACTTTCCTGGCAGGTCCAAGTGTCCGAAGGGCCAGGGCTGGAAGGAAGCGCCAGGACTGTGGGCTTTTCCCTTCTCCTTTGGAAAGCACTAAAACACAATTATCTTGACCTTGCAAGTTATATGGAAGACTTTCCATAGGTTTGACTCTGGCTCTGGTGGTGTGGGAAGAGCTGAACTTTGTAACTTTGTGCCTAAAGCCTTTTGAGATTTCTAAAAAAAAAACCAAACAAACAGTGTTCACGTCCATACTGTTCTGCTGTAGGAGATGAGTTTACTGGTCGTCATACATTTTCATGATGAGCATAACGCCTGGTGCATAATGAGGTCTCAGCAGCTCTCTGTGATGTCACTGAAGGATTTGAGAAGAGACACTGGTCTTTTCTGGAAGTCCGTTAGATGCAGGCAGAAGGGGTACAGTCAGAATATCAGAATATGCCACCTCTCCCATCCCCAGAGAAAATTCTGTCCCTGCATCCAATTCTTTTCTACTTTCCAATTTAACTTAGCTTTGTAGATCATTTTAATGCTGTGTCTTGTAATGAGTCCAGGAAAAATGGCGAAGGGGAGGACAATAATAAGAAAAGAAGCTGCTGGTCTCGTTAGGCAGTGAGGCTCTGTGCAGACCAGATAGGAAACAGCAGGAAGAACAGCTTGCTGAGAACATGGAGACGGACTGTGGGGGTGTGGGTAGTCAGAGGAGAGAGCGGTCATTTTCATTTCATTGGAGAAGGCCTTGCCTGGGAAGGACAACACAGCTGAGCCTGATGCCATAGTGGGGTTGGAATAAACAGATTTGCTTTCCTTTACACTTGTTTGTGTCTGATTAGGATAAGGTGCACGTTCTTTCTTTTCTCATTCATACATTTATTTATTTATTACTCAAGGTCTGAGCTGATATCAAGTTGGATGCTTAATCAACTGAGCCGCCCAGGGACCCCTCTTTTCCCTTTTAGTTATATGGGCTCTGCATTGATCCCTGCCCCATTCAGAGTCTTGTCAGTACTGAGAAACATGAGAGAAGTCTCTGTAGGTCTTCCCTTCCCTGCTCCCATATGGTTCCCTGCCTTACAATAGGCTCCTTCACATTGTCCCTGTGTCTCTGGCAGTGGTGTCCAGAGGCAGTCCCCTCATCTCATACTTGGGAAACTGAGGTCTGGAGAAGTGAAATGATGAGTCTAGAGTTTCACCATCTTAGGGAGCAAAGTCCAGCCTGCTAGGCAAACTCATACCGTCAATGGCCTCTGACTTTGGCAGGCACCCTCGGGTCATGTTCAGACCAGGCTTGACTCCATCCACAAAGAGCACAGGGGGTGAGAGGGGAAGGGATGAGTTAAGAGATATCATCATCAGACTGTAGAAGGCTCCCTGGGATGATAATGACCACCCAGGGCTCCCACCGAGTGCCTTACAAAAGCACCCTCTGTAGGAAAGTAGGAATAACTTACACTGACCCATTTAACAGATGGCAGAACTGAGGTATGCTCAGATCCAGGGACTTTCAAGTTGCTTTCTGAACACAAGAGGCTGGCTGGAAATAGGACAGAGTCAGATACATGTAGACAGAATCTCCTTTTGTCTGAAGGCTCCTGTGATATCTTGGCGACTCCTCTGCCCTGTTCTGCCTGTGCACTTCCATTCCATTCCTGAGAATACTCAAAGCACCTGTCACCCAAGATTGTCCTAAAAATGTCAGCATTTGAATTTATTTGTTATCAATGGTAGATTGTTCTGACCTAGCTTTGCTCTTTTCTTGTACCTCTCTTCTGTTCTGAATAGGAATTTATACATAGGCTAAAGGATTATTTATAGATGCTACTATGAAGGTAAAACGGAAACCACAAAGCCTGCCGTTGCCGCATGAAGTGTGCCTCTGTGAACTGGCTGTGTACAGGTGTAAGGAGCGTGTGGGGGAGGGGAGTTTCCTGATTGTATCTATGACCCAAGTGAGTAGTTTAAATCCTCAGCCTCCATTTCTTATCAAGAACCCAGGAATTCTGGACAAAATGACAAGGTGGAAAAACTCACCACAAAAAAAAGAATGGGAGGCAGTACTGAAGGCTAACGACCTAATCATTACAGACATTGGTAATATGTCAGATCTGGAATACAGGATGATGATTCTCAAGGTTCTAGCTGGGATCAAAAAAGGCATGGAAGATATTAGAGAAACCCTGTCAGGAAAAATAAAAGCCCTTTCTGGAGAAATAAAAGAACTAAAATCTAACCAAGTTGAAATAAAAAAAGCTATTAATGAGGTGCAATCAAAAATGGAGGCTCTTACTGCTAGGATAAATGAGCAGAAGAAAGAATTAGTGATATAGAAGACCAAATGACAGAGAATAAAGAAGCTGAGCAAAAGAGAGACAAACAACTACTTGACCACGAGGGGAGAATTTGAGAGATAAGTGATACCATGAGACGAAACAACATTAGAATAATTGGGATTCCAGAAGAAGAAAGAGAGAGAGGAACAGAAGGTATATTGAAGAGAATTATTGTAGGGAATTTCCCTAATACAGCAAAGGCAACAAGCATCAAAATCCAGGAGGTGCAGAGAATCCCCCTCAAAATCAATAGGAATAGGTCCACACCCTGTCATCTAATAGTAAAATTTACAAGTCTTAGTGACAAAGAGAAAATCCTGAAAGCAGCACGGGACAAGAAGTCTGTAACATACAATGGTAAAAATATTAGATTGGCAGCAGACTTATCCACAGAGACCTGGCAGGCCAGAAAGAACTGGCATGATATATTCAGAGGACTAAACGAGAAAAACATGCAGCCAAGAATACTTTATCCAGCTAGGTTATCATTGAAAATAGAAGGAGAGATAAAAAGCTTCCAGGACAAACAAAAGCTGAAAGAATTTGTAAACACCAAACTAGCTCTACAGGAAATATTGAAAGGGGTCCTCTAAGCAAAGAGAGACCCTAAAAGTATTATCAGGAAGGAACAGAGACAATATACAGTAACAGTCACCTTACAGGCAATACAATGGCACTAAATTCATATCTCTCAATAGTTACCCTGAATGTAAATGGGCTAAATGCCCCAATCAAAAAACACAGGGTTTCAGAATGGATTAAAAAACAAAACCCATCAATATGCTGCCTATAAGAAACTCATTTTAGACCCGAAGACACCTCCAGATTGAAAGTGAGGGGGTAGAAAACAATTTACCATGCTAATGGACATCAGAAGAAAGCTGGGGTGGCAATCCTTATATCATATCAATTAGATTTTAAGCCAAAGACTATAATAAGAGATGAGGAAGGACACTATACCATACTCAAAGGGCCTGTCCAACACGAAGATCTAACAATTTTAAATATCTATGCCCCTAACATGGGAGCAGCCAACTATATAAACCAATTAATAACAAAATCAAAGAAACACATTGACAATAATACAATAATAGTAGGGGACTTTAACACACCCCTCACTGAAATGGACAGATCATCCAAGCAAAAGACCAACAAGGAAATAAAGGTCTTAAATGACACACTGGAGCAGATGGACATCACAGAAATATTCAGAACATTCCATCCAAAAGCAACAGAATACACATTCTTCTCTAGTGCCCATGGAACATTCTCCAGAATAGATCACATCCTGGGTCATAAATCAGGTCTCAACAGGTATCAAAAGATTGGGATCATTCCCTGCATATTTTCAGACCACAATGCTCTGAAGCTAGAACTCAATCACAAGAGGAAATGTGGAAAGAGCACAAATACATGGAGACTCAACAGCATCCTTCTAAAGAATGAATAGTTCAACCAGGAAATTAAAGAAGAATTGAAAAAAATCATTGAAACAAATGATAATGAAAACACAATGGTCCAAAATCTGTGGGACACAGCAAAGGCAGTCCTGGGAGGGAAATATATAGTGATACAAGCCTTTCTCAAGAAACAGGAAAGGTCTCAAATACACAACCTAACCCTACACCTAAAGGAGCTCGAGAAAGAACAACAAAGAAAGCCTAAACCCAGCAGGAGAAGAGAAATAATAAAGATCAAAGCAGAAATCAATGAAATAGAAACCAAAAAAACAATAGAACAAATCAACGAAACTAGGAGCTGGTTCTTTGAAAGAACTAATAAGATTGATAAACTCCTGGCCAGACTTATCCAAAAGAAAAGAGAAAGGACCCAAATAAATAAAATCATGAATGAAAGAAGAGAGATCACAACCAACACCAAAGAAATACAAACAATCATAAGAACATATTATGAGCAACTCTATGCCAACAAATTTGACAATCTGGAAGAAATGGATGCTTTCCTAGGGACATATAAACTGTGTAGGGATAGAGGAATAAACCTAACCAGGAAGAAATAGAAAACCTGAATAGGCCCATAACCAGTAAGGAGATTGAAACAGTCATCCAAAATCTCTAAACAAACAAAAGCCCAGGGCCAGATGGCTTTCCAGGGGAATCCTACCAAAAATTTAAAGGAGAATTAATTCCTATTCTCCTGAAACTGTTCAAAAAAAAAATAGAAATGGAAGGAAAACTTCCAAACTCATTTTATGAGGCCAGCATCACCTTGATCCCCAAACCAGACAAGGATCCCATCAAAAAAGAGAATTACAGACCAATATCCTTGATGAACACAGATGTGAAAATTCTCACCAAAATACTAGCCAATAGGATCCAACAGTACATTAAAAGGATTATTCACCACGACCAAGTGGGATTTATTCCAGGGCAGCAGGGTTGGTTCAACATCTGCAAATCAATCAATGTGATACAATACATTAACAAAAGAAAGAACAAGAACTATATGATACTCTCAATAGATGCTGAAAAAGCATTTGACAAAGTACAGCATCCCTTCCTAATCAAAACTCTTCAAAGTGTAGGGATAGAGGGCACATACCTCAATATTATCAAAGCCATCTATGAAAAACCCACAGCAAATATCATTCTCAATGGAGAAAAACTGAGAGCTTTTCCGTTAAGGTCAGGAACATGGCAGGGATGTCCGCTATCACCACTGCTATTCAACATAGTACTAGAAGTCCTAGCCTCAGCAATCAGACAACAAAAAGAAATTAAAGGCATCCAAATCGGCAATGAAGAAATCAAAATATCACTCTTTGCAGATGATATGATACTATATGTGGAAAACCCAAAAGGCTCCACTCCAAAACTGCTAGAGCTTGTACAGGAATTCAGTAAAGTGTCAGGATATAAAATAAATGCACAGAAATCAGTTGCATTTCTTTACACCAACAACAAGACAGAAGAAAGAGAAATTAAGGAGTCAATCCCATTTATAATTATACCCAAAACCATAAGATACCTAGGAATAAACCTAACCAAAGAGGCAAAGAATCTATACTCAGAAAACTATAAAGTACTCATGAAAGAAATTGAGGAAGACACAAAGAAATAGAAAAGTGCTCCACATCACTGGGCATCAGGGAAATACAAATTAAAACCACAATGAGATACCACCTCACACCAGTCAGAATGGCTAAAATGAACATGTCAGGAAATGACAGATGCTGGCGAGGATGTGGAGAAAGGGGAACCCTCCTACACTGTTGGTGGGAATGCAAGCTGGTGCAACCACTCTGGAAAACAGCATGGAGGTTCCTCAAAAAATTGAAAATAGAGCTACCTTATGACCCAGCAATTGCACTCCTGGGTATTTACCCTAAAGATACAAGCGTAGTGATCCGAAGGGGCACGTGTACCCAAATGTTTATAGCAGCAATGTCCACAATAGCCAAGTTATGGAAAGAACCTAGATGTCCATCAACAGATGAATGGGTAAAGGAGAAGTGGTATATATATACAATGGAATACTATGCAGCCATGAAATGAAATGAAATCTTACCATTTGCGACGACACGGATGGAACTAGAGGGTATTATGCTTAGCGAAATAAGTCAATCGGAGAAAGACAACTATCATATGATCTCCCTGATATGAGGAAGTGGAGATGCAACGGGGGTGGGGGTTAAGGGGGAAGGAAAAGAATAAATGAAACAAGATGGGATCAGGAGGGAGACAAACCAAAAGAGACTCTTAATGTCATAAAACAAACTGAGGGGTGTGGGGGGGGAGGGGGGTTGGGAGAGGGTGATGGGGTTGCATTATATGTTTAAATAAAAATAAAAATTAAAAAAAAAGAACCCAGGAATTATGGGGCGCCTGGATAGCTCAGTGGGTTAAGCCTCTGCTTTCAGCTCAGGCCATGATCTCAGGGTTCTGGGATGGAGCCCCACATCTGGCTCTCTGCTTAGCAAGGAGCCTGCTTCCCCCACCGCCTCTCTGCCTGCCTCTCTGCCTACTTGCGATCTCTGTCAAAATAAATAAATAAATAAATAAATAGATAAATAAATACAGTCTTTAAAGGAAAAAAAAAAAAAAGAACCCAGGAATTCTTCCACAGATGGGTGGCATCCCTGACCACTAGAAACTGTGTAAAATGCTGTGTGTGTGAGTGTGTGTGAATGTGCATTTTCTGTGAAGAGGGTTGCAGGGCTTTCATCAAAATCCTGAAGTCTTTGGAAAACAGGATTAGCATTATATGTAAACAGAGCACTCCTGAAGGGCTCTCCTGCTCAAAAATATTCCCTTCCCTCAGCTCTCTGGATTTCATTATAAGAATAAATTTCTCTGGCTAAGCATTTATACTTAACACATTGCAGGAAAGAGGTATATACTATTTGGGACAAGTAATATTTCACAGGAAAAGACTCAAACTAGTGTAACTTATATTGTACTAAAAATATTTAAACCATTCAACTCTAGCAATGGTTCAATGTCCAAATGAAAAACTCCAGTCTAAAACCCAGTGATGCCGTTTCTAACCCACTGGAAGATCGCTGGGTGACCCCAGTCATCATGCCCGTCAACATGTTTTCCTTCACACGTTGCAAAAGTGTTTGTTCCTCTTTGCTCCTTGATATCATTTATTCAAGGTCTGTGGTAAAGTAATTGCACACACTAGATGCCACCCTCCCGTTTACCCGTGATAGAGCCTAACCTTCAATTTATATGCTCAAGGTCACAGAGGGAGGAAGGGATAGAGCCAGGATTGGAATCACTCATTGGCTGACTCTAGTGTCCACACTCTTTCCCCTAAGTGAATCCTGGCCAAGGGTGAAGGTTAGGGTTCCACAGGGTTCCATGGCTGAAAACAGGAAGTTAGCAGAGGACAAGATACCCGGATGTGACTGGCTGTAAGCCGAAGACCACTGACTGCCTGAAGTCTCAGCAAACGCGTGTGGACTCATCCAACCTCCTGTCACCACATTTCTCCTCGCTGGCATTTAGCACATTTTAAATAACAGTTATTTAACTTTAGGTACCTTTGGGGACAAAACAGTAATTAAACACATAATGTTATCTACTACTTTGTCAACAAACCTCTACTATTTTAACATCCCTAAAATTAAGACAATCGCCACGGGTTAAATAAAACAGGAAGTGGAGAACACAGGTGTAAATACAGAGTAGAAATAGTCTAATTTGCTAATTATTCTTGGTCTCATTCATATCGTTTGTGGTTTAATATTTTCATGTCAGTTTATTGGTACCAGCTCTTAAGAGTTGCAATACCCAAACACATTTCTGTTACC
>RCUC01144728.1:0-11970 GCA_003697995.1 Taxidea taxus jeffersonii | reverse complement strand
TGCTGTAACTCCTTTAAGCTAGAACACAGTGGAGGGTGAATTGTAAAGATCAATCTATGCCGCCCTGAGTTAAACATGTTTTCCTTAAAAATATTATTCTGAAAGCTTAAGATTTATATGCACAACAAAATATTTAGATATCCTATGTGATTCCCCTCTCCTGTTACAGTAATTCAGGCAAATTTCTGGTACCTGAGATGAAAGCACCACTCCAGAAATCCAAAATGACAGTCTATTTTATACAATCTCAGTAGGAGGAAAAAAAATGGAGAGTGACAGCTGAGTTTGGACATTTGTCACTTGGGAGACAATGGGGGGAACAGTACTACAGTATCAGAATACTAATACACTTAGGTAATAAAAAGAAAACACAAAACAAGAAGTGATTATAAGCGAAAACAAAAGAGGAACGATCTGGGAGAAGTTAAAATGCTCTGTTTCGGGTGAAATGTGCGTTGCATACTGTGCTTAGAGACGGGACCAGGAGGCTAAACTAATTGCCATTTTACAATGCCATGCTTAAACTGTTCAGCACATGCACACATGTAAGTATAAAAATTGGTGTGAATTAGAGAATATTTTCATAGCCTACATTTCACACCATTAAAAAGTAATAAAATCATTGATGATAATGTGGTCTTCAAACTAAGATAGAACCTTCCAAGAGAAGTCGAATATTTCCCTGGAGGTGTTTGCAATGAAAATGAACACAGAACTAAGAAAAGGAAGGGGATAAATTCCTCATTGGCTAGTTACCACAGTGCAATCTTCTCTTTCTCACGTTTCTATGATGCCGTGAACATAATGTAGAGGACCAAGAGATGCCTGAGCCCAAATAAGACCCTGGATAACATAGCTATTAAGTAAATCACATTCAACATTTCCAGACAATTCACTCAAAGCACCAGCAAAAGCCACCTGAAGTAGGCTTACCTGGAAAGGGTAACTCTCCTCTTTTCAATCCATAATAATGTCTTAATGACACCACTTTGGCACTTAGGTTTCTTATAATATGATATCTCTATAATGGAGAAAATAACATCTGCTTCCTTTAATAAAGAATGTGTCTGACACTCACCAAGGCTTAATACATGACAGGTGTCTTTATTACGATGATGCTCCTAATTATTATACTGTTACTGTTATTATTATTTATCATATCAACCTCTCCCCTCTTCCAACTAGAAAGCTGAGAGCCAGACCGTGGTTTTCACCTTGGCGTCCTGTGTAACCGAGCTCAGCACAGTTCCCAGGCATTCGATGACCTAATGTTAAGTGAAACTTTCTTGGTTTACTGTATGTACTAAATTATTTGCAACTCAAAGAGAAAATAGGTATCATCAGCCATCTGACTTGTAGAAGGCCCATGTTCCTTTTGAAAGAAGCTGCAATTGCTTTTAACTATAACTTCCCTATAGTGGTTTTTCTCTGTGAGGTGCTGGGAGACAGTTCAGAGATGAGCTGAATGTGAAAAAGACAGTCCAACAAGGTCCCAAATAATATGAAAATAAGATGAAAAGACATAGCAGATAGCATATGTTAAACTTTTAAGTCCTTGATCCATGTTAGATTTCACTCTTAACTTACAAATGCATATTTCCCCCCTATTTTATAGGTAAGGAAACTGAGGTCAACTGGAGAGATTATCATCTTGGCTCAAATCACATCCACAGTAATTGACATGAGAATGTGACCCCAGGTCTATAAGACTCCGAAGTTTAAACTCTTCAACCACCTGCACTGAAACATACTGTTTTAGGAACACTCTCTGAATTCACAGTCCCTTTTAGAAGCCACAGCCTTACCTATAGCAGTAAGTGCTGTGACCTGTTTTCAACATCTTCCTACAGATCCTAAGATGATTAGTTTCCCTCCCTTTTCCTCCACCCTCCCGCCTGCTACCGTACCTGGGAATCTAGTTATTGGCATCTTCCTTAATGCACTCTGGAGGTTATGTTCATGTCAAATAACGTGAAACAGCTATGGTCTGAGAAGAGCAACACATTTGCAGGGGCTGTTTACTTAATCCATTACCATCCGAAGTCTGAGAAGTCTGAGCAGAAAGGGGCACATGAACACAGAGTTTACTTAGGTGGAAGAATATACCATCCAGAACGCAATCTCAGTCAGAGGCAGCAGCACTTTACTGCAGCAAGAAAGCCTCTTAGCCACCCACATTCTGCTGCCTTTAAACAATACCTACAGAAACTCTGGAGGACAAAACTATCAATTATTTGAAAGAGGATGCCTATTGGCTTAAGCAGGAAATGCAGAGTTCTGCTGAAAAAGCTAGGCTTTTTCTGGCTTGGAGCACAGAGCCAGCCCATTCTCTAAAAGTGCTCCTCAGCAAATATTGAATGAATGAATGAATGAATGAATGAATGACAATGTCCTGGATTACAGTCATGGGGAAGACTGACAACCCTGAACCAGGCTGACACTAACCATCCTCATCACGGTGCCCACAGCTCTGTTCCATTCACGTCACCCACGTTAAAGAGGAAAATCAGAGGAGCATGTCTGAGGTAGCAATCCACTGCACCTCCCTCTCGGCTTCACTCATTTGAAAACCTCAGGGATTCTGAAGCTGCTGAAGTCTTGTCAGAGGAAAGCCAACTAGGTCCATCTAATTTGCCAAACGTATGTGTATTTATTAGGTGTTTTCCACTGAACTACAAGTTCTAAACACTAACCTGAGATGCTGTAATTTCGAAGAATGAAAATAACACATGGCAATGTCAAGGGCTTTTGTGAACAAGTTCTCCAGCAAACAAACAAACAAGCTAAAAAACAAAACAAAACAAAAAACACAAGACCTACACATCTAAAAGTTCCCACAAAGCCATATGGTACTCACTAAACAATAAAAAGCTTCTTTGGGCATCTCTATTCTTTCCTAGTAACAGACCTTGCCCTGTGATTGATTACCTATTCCGTTATCTGTTAACCTAGTACCCACAGCCAGCCACTGGCCATAATAAGCTCTCAGGGATATACTATTTTGCTGGCGAAACCTTGAATGAAACGTTTCAAAATGATAAGCAAGGCTATTAGCAAGACGTCTGAAATGCCTACCAATTCTAACTAGCAGACAGCATTCTAGAAGTCATTTTTGGAAAAAGTCATGACTCCGGGAAGTGAGAAAGGCTTCCCTCCATGTTGACTGAGAAAACGATGAAATGAAGAAAACGAACCCAGCTACATGAAAGCCTTATGCACATTCTCTCTATAAATGATAAAAAAGCAAAACTTCCATTTATCCACCTGAGACAACCCCAGTTTTCAAAGTAATGGGTAAAAATGACCAAAACCTTAATTGTCTTCATATGGCTCACCCAAAGCACACAAACTCATTTTTGATGCTTTAAGTACAGAAAATTGCTTCATTTCTAAAGTAAATATACACTAGCAACTTGCGGATATCTCAAGAATGCCTTGTAGCTAAAGAAAGTAACATCACTGCCTACTCATTTTGCTTAATTTGCTAGTCTCCCAGCAACTTTGTGCTTACACTTTCATCCCCTTTTTAGATCCTTGGATAAGGCAACAGTCCAGAAGCCTGGAAAGCCGCCACCTCCAGCAGCCCTCAGCTCACTGAGCCACCAGGGTCTGAGGATGGAGTTTCTTCCCAGGGTGACTTCCTGCGAGTGTCCATATTCCATGCATTGCACTCAGCCTCTCTAAGCTGCATTCCAGTAACTAAGCTTCCTAAGCTTCTTCTGAATTGTTTATTCTGTGTTTTAAAGCTCCATCAGCTGTTGTGATGATCTGCAAGATTCTTTCTCTTTTTGGTTAAGCAGGATTGGTGAGCATTACTAGGCCTTTAGGTGGAATCACTGCTATTTACAATTCCTGCTGCCAGGATTAAAGGAGATAAAGCCTGTGAAAGCTGTTTGTAAACTGTAAAGTCCATTCCTATATAGTGTGCTGCTATAATATTAACCATAATAGCAATAACCACAGTCCGGTTGTGATCTGGGCTTTAAAAGGCTAATAGGCATTTGGGTCATGTCTTTGCTCCATTCCCAACCCAGGGCCTACATTGATGCCCAAGAAAGGGGAGGGGGGCTCTTGAGAAAGTTTTGTTTGGATGAATAAATGAATGATTTTAAAACATCACATGTTTATCTAAACTCATGCCCACAGGCAAAAGGAAGCTGGGCATGACAATTGAGATAATGAAAATACTTTGCCAAAAATACCAACATGGTGGAAAGAAATATTGCAGGAAAAGTTGTTCTAAAGATAAATCCTCTGATAATGAAATCTGGCCCTTTGCAGTCAGTACTCAGGAGAAGGGGCAAGTATAGATTGGGGCAGGTATTTCCATTAGTCATATAAATTTGTATTAGTTCAGGAAGGCTCTCCTCCTAGAAAAAGGCTACAGTAATGAGTATGAGGGAGTTAAAATGAAAAACAAAACAGAACAAAACACAAAGGCAACAAAGTTTATCCCAGCAATGGGCTTATTGTCAGGTTGTGTCTTTCCAGGGGTGGAAATGACCAAACTCTCTGTGGGAGGAGAGAGGTAGAGGAAGAAGAGATATTGATGTGAAATGGATTATTTTTAGAAAAAGCTTCTATGAGCTTTTTGTACTAATTTGTACTAATAGTTCTGGTCATTAAAGTGTTGATCTATTTTAAGTACCTATATGCAGAAAATGGTGTGGGAAAAAGTAGAGGATGAAAAGAGAAAGGAAGGTGGTAGTGTCCAAAAACAGGGGCCTCATTTATCCAACTCAACAGAAGCCTTAAGAATAAGAAGGGAAACTCTGGGGCTGCCACTGGTTACTCAGGAAAACAAACGCTGGCACCGAATTTAACCCTAGAAGATGAGGATACAATACTACCACTTTTTCCCAAGGGGTGGGTGAGGTGGGGCCTAGAAGAGGGAAGGAAGAAGGCCTGCTACCCGGGAGGTCTGCAGGGCTTCAGCGGCAGGCAGGGCCCCTGCACCAGCGGCTGCTAAGCTCCAGAAAATATCGTATTTCTGCCCATCAATCAGCATTAAGCTGTTTTGGGGGCTGAGCTTTTGGCACAGGCAGTTGCCAGTAGCAACAGGGCACACACTCCGGGCTCCTGGAGAGCTGGGGCCAAAGCAGCAGCAAGGGAGGGGCAGTCAGGGTTACAGGCCCTGAGCTGGGGAGACCTGATCAGGGACTCACTGGTGATGGGCAAGGGCGGGGAGAGGGATGGGAAATGAGAGTGTGCCAGGTGGAGGCTGGGGCGTGCCCTGCTGGGGCCAGACCAGGTAGCGGACCAGGCCACTGGCCTCTACGGATGGGAAGTTAAGGGGTTTCTGGTGGCACAGCAATGCCCTTGCCAAGCAGCAGCCTCCCGTCCCCGCCTGGAGGCACCTCGCTCTGTTGGCACCTGAACAGGAGTGCCAAAGCCAAGTGACAGAAAAAGGGCCGGTCCCGCGCCACGGGTGGGTCGGGGTTCTAAAGATCCGCCCCCCTCCCCCACCACCCCTCCACCTTTCCGGAGTCTCTGGAGAATGCCAGCGTGGAATTAATTGTCTGCACGTGTGAGTGTTTTCGTTTGCACTTCCAGCACAAAAGCGAGGCCCCACAGGTGGAAAGGAGGTTGTGCGCGTGTGTGTGTTATGGTGCTCAGACTGCGTGTGAGCCGCGAGATGGATGAGGCACACGCACCGGGCTCCCACCCACCTTCCTGCCTCAGGTGTCCGGGGTGTCTGAGCGCTGGCACTTGCGGAGGAGAGCAATAACCTCACGCCACCTCCCCGAACTTCTCCCCCTGCTGTTGGGATCCGGTAAGGTGGGAAAGAAGGACGACAGCAAAGGAGGCCGTGGAGGGCAGAGGTGGCCCGAGGAGGCCACAGGAGGAGGCACGGATGCAGGGAGTCCTTGGGGTCCGGTGGGAGCAAGGGGGCTGAATGGCGGGCGGAGAAGCCCGGGCTTCGGGCGCCGCGGCACGCTGGGGCGGGGCGGGGCGGGGCTGGGGCTGGCGTCTCCTTACCTGGCCTTTGCCGGAGCATTTTGCAGCGGGGCGGGGGCGAGGTGGCTGCCACCCTCTCCGGAGGCGGACCCAGCAGTGCTCTCCCTTCGGGGGCAGCCAGGCGTCGGCCGCAGAGCCCAGAGTTGACAAACTTGCCAGGTCCGGAGCGCGCAGAGGCGGCGCGGGCCACGCACGCGGCACAGCCCACGGCAGCCGGGACACCGCGCGCTCCGCTGCGCTCTTCCGCTTTGTTGTGTTCCACTGGTCTCCCCGCGCCCGCCTCCGGGTGTCTCCGCGCCCGCCCGGCAATGGGACGTTTCACCCACGTTCCGGGAGGCCCCTCGGGTCTGCGTGCCACTTTCCTCGCGGAGGCGCGTTAAAGAGCTGCCCTGGAGCGCCTGGCGGGGCTGCGTAGTGCGCTCCTACCGGCGGCTCTGGCCCACAGATTCCCGCCCCCCACCTTCTCCCCCTCCCCGCCCCTCCACGGCACCCCCATCAGAAGCTGCTTAGGATCGGGCTGTCAAATCCAGCCCATCTGCTGCAATCATAATCAGTCTCAACCGAGCGGTTCTGACAAATCTCCGCCTGGAGCCGGAGTTGGGGAAGCCGGTGGGTGAGGGGCGGGATGGTGAGGAGGGGGAGACAGGGGAGAGGGGGCGACAGGGACAGGCTCTGGGAAAGAGGGGCCTAGAGGCTTCCATTGTCTGCCCTAAACAGAGGAACTGAAACGGGAAATGGGGATCCCAAAAGCGAAATAATATTTTTCTTTCCCAGTTCCCAGTAAGAAAAATCAAACCACCTTGGCAAGCCCTGGCATACCCCACCCCTGTTCCAAACCCCTGCCTGTTGGTTCGAGGTGGAACGAATTTCAACTAATGAACTAAACAAACAGGTCCTGTAATCTTATCATCAGGCTGACACAGAGACTGGCACAGATACCCAAACTATTGTAATTGGCAGGTAAGAGCTGGAACTAAGAGCCATTTGTCTGGAGTCAGAAGTTGATTCCCCAGTGCATATGGGAATAAAGCTTATGGAAGGAGAACAGCCCGTTGCGTCCTGTTGGCACTTTGGAAGATAAAACGAACATTTGTTTTGGACAAGAAAATGCTGAACTCAATTTAGCTCCAGGTAGAGCTTAAAGAGTTTTCATAATTTTCCTATTTTCCCGTGAAAATGTTTTTTAAAGACAACCTATTTTAACAGAAAACGAGGACTTCTAAAACTAACATTTTTTCCAAACTAAAATAGTTTCTTCTGCAGATCAAATAAGGTGCCCTGTTCAATAATAATATACTTCGAACTGTTTCAATATGCCACTTCAGTATAAACCACACATCATCCTACTGGTTATAGCTTTACAAGGATTAGGACAACAGTTTTTAAAAAAATAAATATATAAAAGTAACAGTAGTCCTAGTTCTAGATATACATAAACAAGTCTTCAGGCATCAAGAATACAACCCAAGGGATCATGTCTGGTTTTGTACATTCTTCTCAAGTGCTACAATATGTTCAGTTATCCTGAATGACAGTATTTGTTGGGGGGAAATAATTCACTGGATAAATCACCAGCTGAAAAGTTGAAAGGGGAAGTTTTAAGCTATTGATTCAGATAGGTGTAAGAATCAGGCAAAAATATGTATCCTGTGGAAATTGAACAGAATTTGAAATTAGTGCTCAAATCATTCTTTTGCTTTAGGCTGTAGTTGAGAAATGTGGGCAAGCCCATTAAGTACCCACTTATCTAGGCAGAGACTGTGTCTTTTACTTATTTTATAGCCCACTGGTGCTTAGCATAGCAACATGCAACTATGGGCATTTGGTGAGTGCTGATGGTTTGAGATTTTGATTTACAGGCTGGGCTCAAAAATCACATACATCACTGTGACTTGATAGGTGAGGGAAAATGAGGTTCAAGTGTTACTTTTCCCAGTAAGTAAATAGTCTAAGTCAAGGGCAACTATGGATTAGATTTTAAGGCATTTTTTGTTTTTAGGGGAATTCTTTTTTTTTTTTTTTAATTTAAAAATATATAGATATTTTATTAAAGTTTTTTTTTCTATTTAAGCTTTTTTTAAATTTAAACATATAATGTAACCCCACCACCCTCTCCCAACCCCTCTCCCCCCCACCCCCCTCAGTTTGTTTTATGACATTAAGAGTCTCTTTTGGTTTGTCTCCCTCCTGATCCCATCTTGTTTCATTTTTTCTTTTCCTACCACCTTAACCCCCACCTCCGTTGCATCTCCACTTCCTCATATCAGGGAGATCATGTGATAGTTGTCTTTCTCCAGTTGACTTATTTCGCTAAGCATAATACTCTCTAGTTCCATCCATGTCGTTGCAAATGGTAAGATTTCATTTCTTTTGATGGCTGCATAGTATTCCATTGTATATACATACCACATCTTCTTTATCCATTCATCTGTGTATATTTAGAAGTCTGAGGTTTTCCATTGTCAAGCTGTTTCATGTGCTTATTAAGAATAAAACTTTTTATTAAAAGATTCATCAACATGGTTCTTACTTCAAAACATATCCTGTCTAGTTCTTTCAAATACTTACTGTTTACAATGTATTAGTACTAGAATATATGAGTGAAAACACACACACACACACACACACACACACACATTTTTGGCTTTATGGAACCTACACTCTGGAGGGGAATAAAGACATTGGGAAAGAATACACAAGGGAATCATATTCTCCATTATAAGGCAATCAGTTTTATGGAGAAAAATAAAGAAGGCTGAGTGGTATTCAGGTTTAAAAGAGGGCTCCGTGAGAATATAAGTGTGATTAAAGGAGGCAAGGGCAAAGGTAAGCCATTCAGGTGTCTGAGCAAAATGCTGGTGCAGTGGCCCTTAGAGATGGCTGTGTCCGGTGAGGTCTGGGAACAGCAACCGGACAGTAGGAATGAAACAGTGAGGGCAGAGGGTTGATGGGATTAGTCTGAAAGGACAGATCACTGGGTGGGACTAAATGAGCAAATTTAAGGACTTGTTTTTAACCTAGGGTATCTGGAAGGCCAGGGACACAGAAGGTTGTGAGGAGAGAAGTTTCATGAGCTGACTTTTGTTTAATGGACCATTCTGTCTCTCCTATTACGAATTATAGGTGGAAAAGGAGGGAGGCCATGGGAAAATCTGTTATTAGGCTATTGTAAGAATCGAGGTGAAAGAGGAGGGCTTAAACAGGACCACAGCAAGAAGTATGAGAACTGGTGGCAATTTGGGATTGTTTTTCATTGACAGCCAGTGGTATCTGCTTGAGATAGGGGTTAGGAAAAACAAGAGTAAAAAAAAGGAAAAAAAAAAAACAACTCCAAGTGTTTGGCCTTAGCAACCAAAACAATGGAGTTGCTATTAATTGAAACATGGAAGACTATGGGTAGAGCAAATATGGTTAAAGAATCAGGGGTTTGGTTTTGGATGTATTAGGATTGGGAAACCTATGAAATTAAATTTTAAATAGAGCTAAATTATGCAAAGCTCTTAGAATAGTTCCTGGCTTTTGTTGAGGACCATATAAATGTTTGTGGTGGTGGATTTTTGTGTTAGTGAAGTTTGTGTTGGTGGTTGTGACTGTTATTATTGGGGTTTACCAACCAAAAAGAGTTAATGAATAGGCAGCTGGATAAACATTCAAGGACTGTGTTCAGGGCACAAGTTGCGGGTGGAGATGTGAATTTGGGAGCCGAATAAAGTACAGATGGTTAAAATAAATCCGTCTCATCAGGTAGGTCATTAAGGCTATGAGTACAGTTAAAAAAGAGAAGATATTTCAGGACTGAATCCTGAGTCATTCCAACTTTAGATAGTCAAGAAGATGAAGAGCAACCAGCACAAGAGACCACCCTGAGGGGCAGCTAGTAAGGGAGAAGGCAAACCAGGAGAGGGGGCTCACCCAGAAATCTAGTAAGAAGGGAGTCATCTGCTAGTTACAGTCTCTCGATATGATATGTAGAAAACCCAAAGGAAAACAGAGGAAAGCTATGAGAGAGTTTATCAAGGTTTATAGATAACTTAATCATCTACCATCTGTTTCCAATACAACACCCAAGGTGTCCTAGCACCTACATAATGTTCATGTGCTTGAAAAATATTCAGGGTATGCTGAATTAAGTAGTGAATCAATGAAAGGATTAAATACCTTATGCTGCAAAGTATTTCTCAAGTTATTATCCATGGATGATTTAGCAGGGGACTTCTGTTCTTTAAATGAAGAAATATAGATGTGGGACAAGGATTTTAAGAGTGAACAGACCTGAGAAGCATTGTATGTTTCCTATTTATTAAGCAATGTCAATAGATAAAGACTTCTAGACTACAAGTCTCATATCAAATACTTTCTCCAACCATGTTTGGCAAAATTAAATTATTAATAAATAACATACATACATAAGTTAAAAAAATACACTTCTATAAGTAATCTTATAACTTGTGATAACTCACTTAAAATGAGCAAAAGATTCTGAATACATACTTTATCAAAAAAGATATAAAAATGTCAGATAATTGTATGAAAAGTTGCTCATTACTTTTAGTCACTGGAGAAAAGCAAATGAAAATCACAAAGGAAAAGAGGTATGCACCCCTATATTTACTACAGTATTATTTACAATAGCCAAGATATGAAAACAACCCAAGTGTCCACACTGTTCAAGGGTCAACTGTATCTGTATGACAGATACAACTGTATCTGTATAACAATGTATATGAATCTAAAATTATGTTGGCATCATGCCAACTGAAGGAATATCATACTTGGCCACTGGCTTTTGTTTGATTCCATTTGGTTCTGAAATACTCTAGAAACAAAAAACAGATCCCTTGTTGCCTGGGGCTGGGGATGGAGATGGGAGGTGCTTCAGAGAGGCTCAAGGCAAGTATGTGGTGTGTGAGAAATATGCTATGTCATGATTGTGGTGGTAGTTACAAAACTATAAAACTCATCGAATTACACACTTAAGAAGTGGTGAATTTTACTGTATGTAAATTCTACCTTAATAAAAAGATTTTTTAGGGACGCCTGGGTGGCTCAGTTGGTTGGGCGGCTGCCTTCAGCTCAGGTCATGATCCCAGCGTCCTGGGATCGAGTCCCACATCGGGCTCCTTGCTCAGCAAGGAGCCTGCTCCTCCCTCTGTCTCTGCCTGCCTCTCTGTCTGCCTGTGCTCGCTCTCTCTCTCTCTCTCTCTAACTAATAAATAAATAAAATCTTTAAAAAAAATTAAAAAGATTTTTTAAAAGTATAAAGAATTCTGTGTGTGTGTGTGTGTGTGTGTGTGTGTGTGTGTGTGTTTTGTTTGGTTTATGTTTTTGCTTTGGTAGGGGAATTATAGTGCTTTCCCATTTGAGAAGAGGAAGCTTACCTCAGAAATATTTTAATTTCATAATCCCCAGTGAAATAATTGATCTAAATAAAGATCATCAATAGATGCTGAAATATGGTAAAAGAGGGATGGGAAACTAAACATTCATGTGTTAACAAATATCACTTCATAATGTTCGCTAACTCCCAAGGGAAAAAGTTATGTTTTACAAGGAAGAGATCCGCTGACATGTTCTTCCTTATACGATGCTATAATGAGAAGTGCATAGCATCTTCTGAAGTCTTTACTGCAAAAAAATAAAAAAAAAAAATGTTTAACCTGTCTAAGTAAGGCTTTTGACATTTCCAGCTTACAAGAAATACACAATCTAGAGAATTAAATAAATGGCACTGCCAGAAAACAATGAGGCATATGCAGGATGAAGGATGCTCTGAATTTCTTCAGAAAGTCAATGTCCATAAATGGAAGAAAGTAGAAAGATTAAAATCAGTGAAACGAGATAGGACATAACTAAGTGAAAGTCATGGGGTTGGATCTTTCTCCAAAATAGATACCTATCAAGGACATTTTGGGGACAACTAGACAAAGGGAAGTAAGGCTGGTATTATAGAATTTTTATTAATTTTGCTAAGGGTAGATGCCCAGGTGGCTCAGTCAGTTAGGCATCTATCTT
>RCUC01144727.1:0-28757 GCA_003697995.1 Taxidea taxus jeffersonii | reverse complement strand
TTTTTTTTTTTTTTTAATCTTATAAGCCTGGGGGCGCCTGGGTGGCTCAGTGGGTTAAGCCTCTGCCTTCAGCTCAGGTCATGATCTCAGGGTTCTGGGATCGAGACCCGAATCGGGCTCTCTGCTCAGTGGGGAGGCTGCTTCCCCCTCTCTCTCTGCCTGCCTCTCTGCCTACTTGTGATCTCTCTCTGTGTGTCAAATAAATAAATAAAATCTTTAACCTCATAAGCCTGGAGGAACATGAACTTGCGAACATGAGTTGTGGTAATGAGTCAGGTGATACAAAAAAGGACAGAAGAAAAAAAAAGAGGTGAAACAGAAAACAAAACACTCCTCAAAGTTCCATACATGTATAAAATCTGCTTTAAGTGTTGTATTTACATAAAATTATGTGGGCATGTATCTGCAAGGACAAAATGTAAAGAACTTCGTCTAGTCAGAAACATTGATTCTTAGAATGAAAAGTTATTTCTAGATTCTTTCATGTTAATTTCTGAACTAGTGAAAATCTGAACAGCCATGAGTAGTTGCATTTATTGGGGCCACATAAACGTCAAGCATTATTGAAATCGCGAGACTCAACAACCTCCTTCCTCATTGTTTCTCTTATCACATCATAAAAGCAACAGAATAGTATGTGGCATCATGGGGTAAAAACAAGAGATTTTTCACACTGGAACAAACCTTATAAAATCATGTGCACCCTGGGAGTGGGGGACACTTTACTGGTAAAGATGAAGGGTAGAGATGTTCATGGATCCTCAGCTCAAACAGAAAAGATGAAAGTTTTTAACCATGTCCTGGACATACACACACACACACACACACCCATACATACACATCTTTGCTCTTCTACATAAAAAGGTCTCAAAAAACTTAATGATTTTTTAAATATAAAATAATTCAGGGATGATTTGATTCTCATAACTTTTGCATTTTCTTAACACATTCATTTTTGGGCAATGCAAAATAGGATCACATTTTTACAGCAATTTATTAATTGCCCAGGATATCATTCTTCTCAAATATCTACCTGCCTGGTTTTTATTCTCTCTCTAGTCTCCACGATGCTGCTGAAAATGTAATCTGATATTTGGCTGTTCTGTAAAAAATTAGTCTGATGTTAGGAGCCCAATACTATTGTCCTTTCCCTGGCAAAGCTCCCAATGAGATCAATCAGAGCTTTCCTTCTGACCTAAGGAGAGAGCAATTGGGTCCCAGGGCAGGAGAAAATGTGGGCAAACACAGCAGCTGTTTGGTTACCATTGATTGCTCAAACATGGTTAGGAGCATTTGAGTCCCTTTAAGTCCCTCTGGGAAGCTGACCTTAAATTCAGGCTGCACAGAGCATCAGGAAGAGAGGCCTGCTTTGGAAATATTCCATTTCCTTCTTATTCCAGTATTTCTGAAGTCACTTTTTTTTTTTAATTTCTCTTGAATTTTTCTGATTCTGTCATGAGGTTAAAATTTAGATATATTCGCTGGGTAGATGAAAGTGGTAGATGAAAATGGCTAGAGTTGGAAAGCAGGCAGGGGGTGGGGGGAGTGGTGACCCTTTACATGGGGTGATGGAAAAAACTTCCCCATGAATATTTTGTCCTAGGATCCTAATTACCACAATCAATACAATAAAGAAACTACAACAACACAATTATAATAACATAATCTAGTAAATTATGTGTTTAATCTCCAAAGCATTTTTTAATATTTTCCAAGTCAACAAACTAAGCCTACCTGCCTGGAATTTTCCCTATCACATGCTATTATAGAACAAAAATATTTACCAGAACATAAAGTTTCTAATGTCGTATTTGAATTATGACTTGAACAATTTTGTTTTCCTCATGTAAAAACACCACCAGGAGCAACTAGATTATAAAGTATTCCAAAGTATGCTTTCTCTTTATATATATATAAATATACATATATAAATATTATATAAATATAAATATATATTATATATTATTGTTGATGGTGATACTTTATTCCCTTTGCATTATGGAAGTTGTTATTTATCAACAGGATTTTCTGTGGATATTTTTCTCTAAGGTTGTCTAAAAGAACTGGCTTGAATTTCTATGTTTAATGAGCTTCTGTTGAAATGTAAGAAGTTCATGGAATTTTACTTTTTGTTGTAGTGACAGCACTGGTATTTACCCTTTTAACAGATTTTTCAGTGTGTGATACACTATTGTTATCTATAGACACAATGTTGAATAGCAAATCCTTGGAACTTACTCATCTTGCATAACTGAAATTGTATCCCTGTAGATTAGTAACTCCATACTCTGTCCTTACCCCAACACCTGGCCACCACTTTCAATTCCTTGCTTCTATAAATTTGACTTTTTCAGATCCTGCATAGAAGTGGAATCATTCTGTGTTTGTCCTTTTGTGACCATTTTCTTTCACTTAGCACCATGTCCTCCAAATCCATCCATGTGGTTGCCCTATTGCAGGATTTTTTTTTTTTTCTTTAGGCTGAATTCTAGACAGGGGTTTGAATAATGATGGAGAAACAGTAAAGATAACAACTACTGATTAGGAAATAGGAATATTACACAAAGATTCATATAAGGGCAAAGAGAACACTCTAGGGGCAAAGATCGAAGGTGTCAGAACAAAAAGGAGCTCTCCCTTGACTTCAGGACCGGTTCTCCAAGCATTTTGGGTTTTTGCTAGATTTTGTGGTTTGCCAGCCTGAGGTCTATGGCTTTTAAATCTGTCATTCTTAAGACTGGATGAACACACAGTGTTGCAGGGAAATACCTTTACCTGAGAAAGGGCATAGCACATAAGCAAGTACTAGGAAAGATATGGTTCTGAGATGGAATATAATTATTCATTAATAATCACAGAAAATGAATTGAGGCATCCAGTTCATCTCCTTGCCATTTCAAAATTTTTCTCTCCATTAAGATACTCAAAGTAATATAAACAAGTAATATCGCGTTTTATTAGTTCACATTTTAATATGACATTTATATTCCATTTTCTATTTCACTAATCGTCATGTATATTCTATTGTTTTCATATTTTCCTTTCTGTCAATAGTGTTTTTTAATAAGATTTTTCTTATAAAGTCAATTCTAAAATGTTTTGATGTTCTATATAATCAATTTTCTAAAGTTTTGTAATGATTGCTTCACAACATACTATGGCTGGTTTTATTGCCTTTGTCTTCATTTATAAAGCTATTATAGGAATTGAAAATACAAATGCATGTGTAGAGCTTTTCATATCACTGCAAAGATTTAAATTTGGAATTTTTGCAGAGCAGTTTATAAAAACATGACAATATCAGAGAGTTAAAGGATAGTGGTTTCCTGATAGAGTATTGTTTTCATAAAGCAAACTTATAAATGGATACTGAACAACCTGAGTGATCATATTTCTGGTTAATAATCAGGTTTCTAGTTTTCCCAGCATCATCATTGCCTGCTGGAGCTAGTCACAAATGTATATGTCTAATAATACTCTCAAATTATCTTAGAAATTAAGATCAATGAAAAACTCTAGTATTTTGCTATTTTTATCAGTTTATTTTTGAAGACAGTGAAGACAAAAGAAGTTGTGAATACAATAAATTAAATTATTGAAATCTTTAACTGCCTCACTGATTTTCTATCATTGGAAATGCACACAAACACACAGAAACAAACAAATGAAAATTAGAGACAAGAAAAGTCTGGAACATATTATGCTGCAGAAGAGAATATGTTATAGACAGAACTATTCTTAGAAACTTTTAGTATCTCGAACTTGTATCCTTTAGGGTACAAAATTACAGGCTATTGGTCCTTGACCCGACCAATTCAATACCTCTCTTATATAACAAATGTATTTTTAGTGCCACTTTTACTCTCCCAATATGAAATTCAGTTATTATCATACATCAATACCAATTCAAAAACATAAATTATTAATGGAGAAAAGTAAATTAATTTATAACAGAATATTATACATTCAATCTGAACATTTTAGACATGAATGTGCAAGCAGTCATAATGAAACAGGCAAATGCTCACTCCTATAGGTATTATCGTTATGCATGCTACTGATACAAATGCAAATTGATTCATTTTTTTTGCATCTTTGTTTCAAAAGCCAGAGAAACACAATGCCATTGGTGATGTATTTGTGAGAAATGGCGAACCACTCTTGGTAAAGTTCTTAACAAAATCAACCACCATCTTTCCTCAATTCAAACAGTAGTCGCAATACTGAGGAAAAAAAAATCTGTGTGTACTAAAATGATTCACAAAAATACTTGATTCTCCTAGGCTTGGTTATGAAAAGGTCTTTCATTTCCATGGAGACTCAGTGGAGCATTCAAGAAAGTCAGACAGGGACATTCGACAGGACCTTGTGCAGGACTTTTCTGTACACGTCCAGAACTTCCTGGATCCCTAGCAATTGATTGCCTACTAAATGACAGAGGTGTCCTTCTACTTGCCATAGCAGCAAAATGCCCTAAAGCATTTCCCGAAAGACCCCCGGGGGATGGTCCAGTGAAGAACTCTTACTCTAAGTAAATCACACCCAAAGCTTCTTCGTTCTAAACAACAACGACAACAAAGTGAAGTCACTGTAAAAGAGAATCCCCGAACCTCCCTGTTTTTCTCTTGCTCTTAGTCCAAGAGCCTCCAGTACGATGGAGAGAAGCAGATCTACACTCATATTCTACTTCCTTTGACTTCAGAAAGGTAAGTGCTTGCTATCACCGGACCCAAACGTCTTGCCTGAGACAGTCACCGTTCTTCTATTTGTTTGTTGTTGTTTTATTGTTGTTTTTCCATTTTTTTCAAAGCACAGCTAGCCACACGAGGCTTTTATGGATAATCATAAAACCTGAACTAGAGATAAACTTAGCCCATTAACTGTGTGACTTCAACAACAAAGGTAACGCTGAAAGGAGCTACTGACCACTGTGTCAAGCACTGCTCTAAGCAGGGATATAGATATTCATGCATTTAATTCTCACAACCCTATGTGGAATGTGTGGCCAGTTTCATTTTATAAATGAGGAAAATCACACAGCCGGAAAGTAGTGGGCAGGGCTGAAACCCGTCAGTCTGGTGCCAGAGCCCACATTCTTCACTGCTTGTTTTGTTTTTTTTGTTTTTTTTTTTTAAGATGTTATTTATTTATTTATTTGTGAGAGAGAGGGAGAGAGAGCACGAGCACAGGCAGAGTGGCAGGCAGAGGCCGAGGGAGAAGCAGGCTCCCTGCCAAGCAAGGAGCCCGATGTGGGACTTGATCCCAGGACGCTGGGATCATGACCTGAGCCGAAGGCAGCTGCTTAACCAACTGAGCCACCCAGGCGTCCCTTCACTGCTTGTTTTAACCTCTTTCTGCTGATGCATGATGAGGAAAGGAGTGAAACGGATAGTTATGAACTAGTTGTTTGCCTACAAATTTTAGAGTTTTATTGTGTTGTTATTTTCTCTCTCTTTTTTTAATGTCCGATGATGTAATCCTTCCTTCTTTTTCAGCTGCATCCTCAAATTAGGACTGTTGCTCTAAGGTAATATCAGAAGCCCCTAAGGCATAGGTCCTGTGGGAGTTACCCTGAGCTTGTTGGTCCTGGGGATGACTGGTTTTAGACTTATGGAGACTTCCAGAATATGTGTTGGCACATTGTGTTTCTGCTCATAAATCTTGGCTCTCCACTTTTTCAGCTTTAATTAAATTGTCTAAGGAACATTTTTATTTCCCTGATGCACTCTTGCACAGTGGATTTATAGGTATTTAGCAAGTCCAGAAATATCATGGCTCAGAAGTTATAGTAGTCCAGGTTATAAGTTCTATGAGGGCAGATAATGTGTTTGTTCTGGTTAGCACTTTGTCTTTTAGCATGGTGCTTAAAACCAAATAAGGGTTCCATAATGACTGTTAAATAAAATGAATTAAAAAATAAATTGTAGTGGCGCCTGGTTGGCTCAGCCAGTAGAACGTGAGGCTCTTGATCTCAGAGTCATGAGTTTGAGCCCCATGTTGGGTTTAGAGATTAATTAAATAAATAAACTTTAAAAAATGAATGTTTTATAAGATTTGAGAAAAATAACTTGGTTTGAATTTACTTATCCTGATACTATTGTTAGGGCCACTCTCTCTTCGGCACCCAGTTCTTCCACCTTTTACCATTATCATCATTCGAACTGGTCAACATTCTAGGGTCCTCTGTCATACATGATCTAACTTATCCTGGTCCACAGCTCCTTGAATTAAATACTGCATCGAATTTGTATGGAAATCATCCTTTAAAAAATATCCAAGATTCTTTTCATTATACTGAATCACCACTGGCTGCATATTTATCAAGGAAATCAACTATATAGTAACTATATAGTAATCATGCTGTATTCTAAGCATATCTTTTTTACTACATAGGTTTCTGCCTTTAGAGAAGTTATTCTCCAACCACTGAAAGAAAAAAAAGGAACATTGGTATATATAAAGGTCAAAACTGTAAGCCAAGTATTCAAAAACTATTTCCTTCATTTAAATAATTTTTATATGAAAACCAGAACAGAAAACACTTAGTCTATAAGACATTACTTGCCTCATTAAATTGTCATGCACTGGTAAATGTTCACCTTTCGTTGCGGGGATACATCAATGTGGGGGGATATGGCAGGCAGCCCCAACAGAGACTGTCCTCCATAGCATGCATTTTGTTGGAAAGCCTAAAGATTTAAAATAACAAAAAATTTGGTTATAAAATATGTACATACAACAGTGAAATAAAGTGACTTAATCTTGTAGCTATTGTGAAAAAAGCAATTCCTCAAAAAATATGGAATAAGCTTAGAAACACAATATTTTGTGTTTCTGTTATGAAGTGTATGCACAAATTGTAGCTGACATTTTAGTGAAATTCTCCATTCCCTCTGCCCCATTCTGATTGTTACTACATTTTATATTTTTAAAGGAAAATCCAAATTCTGCAAGAAAAAAAAAATAACTGAGCTGCAAAGACCAATTGAAAGTCCCACCTAGGAACAGACCCTAAATTAATTCTCTGAAAATAGTTAATGGAAGTGAAAATGAACTACAATTTCCAACATAAAAATGCATAAAAATATTCCCATCAGAGGAAATAAAGTAAAACCAAAAATTGGCTCTGGTATAGGGAGTCTCAGAATGGCATGTCAAGCAGATCAGAATGCCTAAAATTTTAGGGAGAAGTAAGTTTTTAAAAGTGAAAAGGAAGTTTCAATGATGCATATGATTTTTAAATATTTGCATGAATATTTTTAAAAGGTAACATGAGAATGAAAATAATAAAGACATGTCATTATAGCATTTTAGTCCATGGCTAGAACATAGCTGTCACCTTCGTCAAAGTCAAAATTACAACATAAAACATTCATTTGGATCTTTGTCCTGGTAGGAAGAGTTGGAGAAAATGTTAAATTTTGTTGATACTCTCTAAAATTCTCTAGGGGAGGCCCGGGTGGCTCAGTCAGTTAAGAGTCTGACTTTGTCTGACTTTGGCTCAGGTCATGATCTCAGGATCCTGGGATTGAGCCCAGAGTCATGGGCTCCAAGCTCAGTGGGGAGTCTATCGCTCCCTCTCCCTCTGCCCCTCCCCTCCACTCTTGCTCTCTGTCCCTCTCTCTCTCAAATAAATAAATAAAATCTTTAAAAAAATAAAAATTAAAAATAACATAAAATAAAATTCTGCCATACTGCTTTGTCACATTGCCAGTCATTTTCCCTTTATTGGTGTTCCCTGAGAACATTTGCATCTATTCTCTTTCCAATGTATAGTCTCTTCTTACCTCTTCAAGTTTACTTGAAGTCAAAATACTGTGTCCATAACCCCTTTTATTATTAACATAGAATAGACAGGTCCTGCTATGTCCACAGAAATGCTTCCAGTCTGTCATCACATCCCTCAAGGATTACACACACATTTTCTATTAGTTGACAGTGTATTTTCTTTTTTCTTTTTTTTTTTTTAATTTATTTGACAGACAAGAGATCACAAGTAGCAGAGAGGCAGACAGAGAGAGTGAGGGGGAAGCAGGCTCCCCGCCGAGCAGAAAGCCCGATGTGGGCTTGATCCCAGGACCCTGAGATCATGACCTGAGCTGAAGGCAGAGGCTTTAACCCACTGAGCCATCCAGGCACCCCAACAATGTATTTTCTTACAGCCTTTCCAGGTTAGTTAGTTCCCATCTATGTGATCAATTCTCTCATGTAACTGTGGAAAATAAAGTTAATTGCTGTGTGCTGAATAGAAAGAAATCACTGTGTCTACAGACGCTGCTGTGTCCTAATATTCAATACAATGCTTCTTTTATGTATTTATTTATTTTTATTTAAATTCAAACCATGTGAGACTCTTGACTCCAGAAAACAAACTGAGGGCTGTGGAAAGGGAGGTAGGTGGAGGGATGGGATAACTGGGTGATGTTTTTGTTTTTTGTTTTTTTTCTTCTACCCCAAAATATCTTTTCAAAAAGTTACTTGATTGAATCAAGTAACTTGAATCAGGATTGAATCAAGTAACTTTTTGAAAAGATATTTTGGGGTAGAAGAAAAATTAAAGATCTGAGTGGCACCACACTGGTTGAATGACCGTGAGATGGTGCCTCCTCTGCATCTCAGCCAACTCTTCCTTCATAAATGATGAGACTGATCATACTGATTTCACAGGGTTGCAGAGAATTAAGATGAATTAATAGACTTAAGGGCTTTGTATATTCAGTGTCTGTCATACAATAAGGGCTATATATATAAACATTTACTGTCATGAAGTTGCCAATAGTGATTCTTCAACCCGGAAATAAATGATGCAATTTCAGAAACTATTTTAACATAACAAATGTGAATGGACATATATTTCTATATATCTAGTGAAGCCTTTTTAAAAGACTTCTTGTCAAGAATTCATGACATGAGACACATATGTGTACTTTTTCCCAATATAACAAATATCTACTATTATTTTCTTCTTTTGCTCTCTAGACTGGGTGATATGAGGACATATCTCTTCAACTTTATCAAATGGGGGTTACCTTTGGGAGAGTCTTGGTGGAGTGTATCTGTAAAGATGGCCCCATCTAGCTGAGGGCAGAGTTCCAATGTCCAGAACTGATTTCCCCAGGGAGACCTTACTGGATATGAAGTTTTGCTGAAATTTACACCCAACAGCAAAGTGCAGGGTGGGTCACCATTAACTACAGTGTTTTCAATTCTTCAGGTCATCTCTTTAAGAGACAGCTATATTTAACCTAGATGTTCCTTCTGTATCCACCACTGATGCATATTAGTTCAAAATAGAAGCCAGGGAACTCTTGGATATAGTCTAATAACTGAAGGAATTTCATACATCTTTGTGTTGTTTACTAATATAGACACAGCTGGGAAAAGATTGCTCATGGGAGTTAAGACAATTCCCGATCAAAAGGATACATTTGAAGTGTGCTTATTCCAGTGGAGAATAAAATAGAATAAAAGACACATTGCTGCTCAGAAATCCACTCTTGAACAGAGTTAGAAATGAATAAGAAAGACTATTTTCCTTTTAATTATTTGGCATAGTTTTTAAATGCTATTTCTCCACAAACAACAGTTTTATTTATCTTAATAGAAAAAAAGTTATTTTGCAAAATTTTCTCTATAGGCGGTTTGTGTCTTTTTTTCCTTTATTGGGAGAGTGAGGACATTTGTTTATCAAGTGCATCTGATGTTTTATGATCAGTATATTATATACTTATTCTTATTTAAGACTTATAACAAGCAAGTATTATATTTTCTAAACTTACAGCTGAGCAAAGTGAAGGTCTGTAAGTAATGTCCAACAAAAGTAGGGCTGTGGCAGGACAGGAATCTAAACCCAATTCTATTCCATTTTCAATTTTATGCTATTTACACTGTACTATGCAGTTACTCTACCAGACATGAGTATTTGGGCTAAATTATGGTTTTTTTCTGACTGTTTGTTTTGGCAGCGTGGTAACTTTTATGTTTGTTTGTTTGTTCGTTTCTAACTTCGCTTTAAACAGCTCAGCAACTCTACTTTTGTTTTCTGCTTCTTCCATTCTGTTTAAGTATCATTTCTCTATTTCATCTTCCGGATTAGTGGATGTTATTGCATAAGCAAAGATGCAGATTGAGTCATTAATCCAAAAGATTTGTGTGACCAGATCTGTGCCTACCAAGTGTTCATTATAGCATCAGGATATCTTCCACAGTGTTTTCAGGAAATCTACTATTGGAACGTTTCTTCCACCGTTATTCCAAGAAAGCTAAATCTGTATAGCCTTTGAAAAAATTTTAGCAAAATAACAAGGAAGCTATTAAGAGCCACTTTGAGAATAATCAGTTCCTGTGCCCATACAGCTGCCTCTTATCAAAGGAGGAACATCTCCACAAATTTGAGGCTAAACATGCTTTTGAAATTTGCCAGTGCTCACACCAAGATCTCATTTCCACAGGTAGGCCCTGAGATACACTCAAATAGAAGAAAAATAAACTATTCAGAGCTCTTGTTACTAAGTAGAGTTTTTGAGAGGATCCTTGAATGGTGAGATGATATTATTTGTTTTCAAAAACCATTGGGTTTAAAAACTGTTAATGGAAAATGAGATGATACAAGACAGTTTCCAAAATGTAACAAAACAAAACAATGTCTGTGAAGTCTCATGCTAAAGACCAACACAACATCTACAGAACCAGGAAGCTCACTCATAAAGCAAGACTCATCACTTTTCACATTTTGGGATGAATGAAAAGTATAATTACTTTGGAAATAGGAGGGAGACTATCTCAGAGTGTTGAAATTAATCTTGTCTTTAATTAATTAATTAAAATTAATCCTGTCTCTGAATCTGTGAGGGCAGGGACCCTATCTCATTAACCATTCTACCCCCAGTACCTACTGTTATATATGAACGATGTGGGTGCCTAAAATATATCGGGAAAAGGAATTAGTGAAATAATAAGTGGATAAGTTGGTAGTGGCCCCAGGCAGAGAACACCACGTGATTCCACCATAAGATAAGAAGCTGTGGTGAAAGCTGAGAAGGAACATCAGGTATCTCTTATGATATACAAACCCAAGCGGAAGTGTTAGAGCAAGCTTTGTTACTGCTCATTATCTGTGTCCCAATCCTGGAGAACTTGTCTCTCTGCCAGATTTTGGTTCATTTCTCAGTCTCCTTCTATAGGCTACTCTGTCATCCTTTCTAATGTTACACTGACTGCAGAGCACACATTGCAATGTTCCCCTACCCTAACAATCCTGTGTTAACTTTAAAAAAAAAAAAAAAAACCTTAACATCATAAAGGTCACACCAAGCAAAGGACATCAGTCATCCTAGGATCTCTCTCCTAAATATGCACTTAAATTCCTTAATCAATAAATTCAAGTCACCAGTTGTCATCAGTAGTCTTATTCAGGGGGGAATAGGGTTATAAAATTGATGGGTTAAGTAATTTATCAACCACTCCACTTGAGTGCCCCAGAACCTTACCTCCATAACTCATCATGTCCATTTACTATACATTCTCAAGTAAGTGGTATTCACTCACAATAACATAGTAAAATCCCAAATAGTTTTTTTCTCTTATAAATTATGCAGCTACAACTAAAGGAAATGGCAGACATCCAATTTAAAATTTAGTAACATATGATTCAATTTTAGTGTTTTGTAGAGGAATATTTTTCATTCAATTCAACGTAGTTTTACAATCCAGTCCCTACAATGAAAAAGTTTTGTTTTGAGGATTCAAAACAACATATTTTGATGATTCAAAAACAGGTAAGAAACAGTTTCTCAACCTTAAGATCTACTAATTAAGAGGGATACAATTAAGTATACAAACAGTATTACTACCTATTAAACAGAGGAATTACTTTTTAAAGATTATTTATTTATTTATTTATTTCTAGGTGGAGAGAACACACAAGCAGAGGGACCAGCAGGTAAAGGGAGAGGGAAAAGCAGGCTCTCCACTGAGCAAGGAGCCTGATGTGGGTCTCAGTCCCAGGATCATGACGTGGGTGGAAGGCAGATGCATAACTAAATGAACCACTCAGGTGTCCCGAAAACATGGGAATTATTAAATATGTTGAGGGTAAAGAAGAAAAACCTTATATATCTGTTAGATATAGTTGTCAGCAGGTTGTTGGGTGTTTGAGAATGATGATTAGAATTTCACGATAATCAGGTGATCAAACAGGCAGAAATATAAGGGATAGGAGCCTAATTCCATCCTGGCACAAATACTGAGTGTATGCTTTAAAAAACAGAAAATAAATGTGTTTACTGCAACATGAACTGTCTTTACCTTGCTAACTGTATGCCACGTACTATCCCAAGTGCATGAGTTATATCTCAAGTTATATCTTGATATATATATCTTAGTTATATCCTAAGTGCATTGAGATATATCTCAATATTGAGATATAACTGGCAGGTACCATCATATAATTTCAGGCATACAGCGTAATGATTCAATATTTGTAGGTGTTGCAAAGCAATCATAACAATAACATCTATCACCATAAATCATCATAATTTTTTTACTTGCAATGAGAACTTTCAAGGTCAACTCTCTGCGCAACTTTCAGATGTACAATATAGTACTATTAACTGTAAAATTTCATCTGTACCACAGCAACATAGAATTATTAAGGTATTACGTTACTTTATTATTCCAATCACAGCTGGGATGGACCTGAGCAGCCTTCCCCCATAAAAGCTTGCTCTTAAACACTGCACCATACTTCTCTCGCTTCTTATAACTGTCTAACTGGGGGAGTGGCATGCATGCTACAGTCCTTAAAAAAATCTCAGTGTCAGAAGGAACCACTCTGGGCAGAGATGAAGATGAGTTCCTATTTCTATATTTCCAATTACAGGATCCATAACCTCATGGAGTTGCTTTTGAGAGTTGGAAGAAACTCCAGTTTCGGTTTGGAAATGAGAGTTGAGATAAGAATAAACAAGTTTACCACAGAAGGAAAAAAATGTGAGAGAGAGGAGAGTAGAGAACAGAGCCTTGAGGAAAGCCTTCACTTAGAAGAGAAGAGCAGGCACCATTGCTACAGTTGCCCAGGAGTTGGTGGTGCCCCGCCCCGGGCCAGGCTTTGCAGAGACCAATCGCTCTGAGTGGACGACATCCTCACCTGTCTTCCTCACCCTGCTAGGCTTTGTGTCTGGCACATAGGAGACTTTCAGAAGTCTTTTCAAATGATATTAGAGAGAACTAACATTTTTGCATGTGCACAGTATGAGCCATGGGTTTTAATAACTCTGCCTCATTGAATACTCATGGTTCCTCTTCTCCTTTCTTAAAAATGAAGAGCTTCCGGCATTCAAACGGAAAACTTTGAGGCAACTTCAGATTTGTTGGATTCCAAACTGGTTTCTATTTCTAAACTGTGCATCAGAGATGTCTGCCCTTTGTTCTTTGAGTTGCTTTTAGTGTAGTTAGTTTTCATTTTTATGGGAATGATGATTGGTGTTTAAAGACATGAGAAGGTTTTATTTCACATGAAATAATGAGCTGTCATTCTTATGGTCGTGCTCCTACTATCATGAAACAGAGCAGAGAAAAAACACCAATGGGACTCAGATTTATGTTTAAACTAATGATTACTCTGTCTAAACAAAATGAACCAAGTAGTTAGCCATATATGACATGGTTGAGGAGACAGTTTTTTAATACCACAATCGCTGTCCTCGGCAAACATCATCCACCTATCAAAACATACAAAGGAATCAAGACTCTCTCTCCTCTCTCTTTCCCTCTCTCTCCCTCCCTCTCTCTCTCTCTCTCTCTCTCTCTCTCACACACACACACACACACACACACACACTTTTTTTTGTCTTGTGTCAGACAAAAGGTCATTCTCTTTCTAAGGTTTTGTTGTTGTTTTTCATTGGTTTGTGTATGAACAATTTCTTTTTGTCATTAGGGCTCTCAGATTTATTCTAGAAAAAAATCTCTAGATTTGGACCCTGAGGAAATAGATTTAAATCTTCCTTTAAGGGTTATCAGTGAGGTCAAAAGGCATGTAAATTTAGGTATAGAAAACACCATGGCCAGATAGATGAGCTATCCGTTGTGTCCCTGTTTCTCGGCAACTCCCAGGAGAGAAGAGCAGGTCATGCATTTTCAGAGGAAGGGGTGGGAAGTGGCATTTCCTCTTTTGTAAAAGGAAAAAGGAAACCCATCCATTTAGGGTGTTTGAGTTTGATCTTGATCCCTCTGATCTAGAGTCATCATTTGTTTGTTAGATAGGAAAGAAAGTTGTGCGCTGACCCAAAGGAAAACATAATATCTGAATTATGACCCTACTCCTCCCACCAGCAGCCACATAAAAGAACCTTCTGCATTACTAACTATTCAAGTTGACAGGGAAAGTTTGAATGGAAACGTGACATAATGTCATAATGTAAAAGATGGAAGGAAGAGACAAAAAAATGCCACTTTATTCTCTATTAGGTGTTCTCATTCATAGGAGACCTTGAGGAAAGAATAACAACACAAAAGGCAGTATCAAAAGTACACTCAACTTTTATTCTAGCCACTCACCCTTTAGCACTGTATCTCATCTCTTAAGTTTTTTTTATGGTTTTCAACAAATTTGATGTATTTTAGAAAGCCAATATAGAAAGGAGAAATAAAATTGAAGCTCCCTCTTTTTTTAAGTTATTTGGATGTTAATGTTTCATAATGAAAATAGTTGTATTTCCTCCTCAAATTAGAGTGTTTTTGTTTTGTTTTGTTTTTGTTTTTGTTTTTGTTTTATTTGAAAGGGAGAGAGAGTGTGAGCTGAGGGGAGGGCCAGAAGGAGAGGGAGAATCAGACTTCCCACTGAGTAGGGAGTCCAATTCAGGGCTCAATCCCAGGACTCTGGGATCACAACTTGATCTGAAGGCAGACCCTTAACCAACTGAGCCATCCAGGTGCCCTGGAGTGGTTTTGATATTTCATCCTGATGTCTTCAACATTAGTGACCCATTGTAATTTACAGAGTATGTTGATACTGTATGATTAAACCACACCAAGGACATTACATTATGTGTTTCTTAAATAAAAATGTTATTTTCTATAGTGTGACCTCTGTCTCTAAGAACTAACCTATCCATTCATGCAACATAATAAAAAACAATCAAATACAAAGGTACCAATAAGGATATGTAATCTGTTTGCAATAGATGTGATATTCCATGTGACTGAGTTCACTGAGCTTGTTGCTTCATTCAGGCTTGGCCGACATGGCAGATCAGTGCTACAAAAGATATTTTTTACAAAGCATCCAGCCCTCCAGACTCATTATTTCAATATTCATGTGTAATTTTACATTGTCATTTTAAAACATCTATCTGCCCTTGTTAGACTTATAGGTCTTTAAACAAAAATGGCACAACTATTATTGCAAAAACAGAAGGAAAATCAATGTGCATGTTCCTTTTGCTTGGAGATGTTACTTTTCATGTTATTTAAATGAATGCATATTTTATCATTTTTTCCACTTTTTATATATCACTATAATTTACATCATATAGAATTTGAAAATATTATTGTATCAGATTCTATAAAACCAGAGCTGAATGATTAAGTCTAAAGCCCAGAGTAGGTGTTCAATAAACATCTGTTACATTAACTCAAAGTTCTGATTCTGATTCTTATTTTTATTAATTAGCTCTTTGAAGTTTGAAAGTTATAGACATATAATCAAATAGAGTGGAGCACAAAAAAGAGACTGGAAATTATTGACTTCATAAAACGCTGAAGTCCCAACGTTTACCTTCAGATATGGTTGTATCCAGGGACTCAAAAAGTCATCAGGACTTTTTGTTTTTGTTTTTGCCCTCCTACCCCCCCAACTAGAACCATGCTTTTCTCCATGTTAGCTTTATTTTCAGGTAGGTACTTTCCTCCTAGTGGTCCTGGCATTTTCCACATTCCATCCTGCGACCCATGGCAGAGGAAAATCCCTCTTTTCAATAACTCTCAAAAAAAAGTTACTGTTTTTTTCCTCAAAAAAAAAAAAAAAAAAGATACTTCAATGGTCAGGCAAGAAACCTGTGGCTTCTCCTAGATCTCAGAAGTGAGGATATCCTATACAAAGATGTGGACTAAGAGTGAAAGTACTCTCCCAAAAGAAAATACAAATATTATATACATAACATATATCTGCTATATAATCTCCTAGAGATAAATCCAATCTTTTAGTATATTTCAATAATGGAATTTCACCAGTATTACAATTCTGCAAGAGGTGTCTAAACTATTTCTAAAGGTCACTGATGGTCTTAAAGGCTGTTATTTTAGCCTTTTGGTATTTAATTTTATCTAATTCAAAGTAGTAGTTTATGCGGAAAAAGTATTAATTATTATCATACCTACCCATCTGAAATTAGGGCCATAAGCCACTATTTTGAGAACAAGTTTAACAACATGATTTTAAGAATACTTATTTTATTGAAAATGATAATTCCTTGTAAAAAATGACTTTAGTTTTCTAAAGTTTTCTAAAGAGTCTGATCAGGTTTCCCTAATAAATGAAATTGGTGCCAATAAAGTGAGAGTAGTACATTTGAGTTGTTCTTCCAAGACTAAGAGGAATTTTTGTGTTATTGTGTATATAGTAACTTGTTCAGTGTCTTATGAGTGCCTCATGTGCAAAACACCTAGCCGGCCCAGGTTGGTGATCACTGCACAGAGAAAAGCATTAATTGGTCTATCCAGGGCTTGAGCCCCTGACCTCAGCCTCATTATGTGTAGAACCAAATCAACTTCCATGCCCCAGATTTCCTGGCATAGGCTTCTTCCCTACCATGCCACAACACAATTTGGTGATGACTCATCTAAGAAGCAGCCATGCATATCTCAGTTTCCTGAGGAAGGAGCCAGAACAAGAGACCAAACAATCTTTAGAAGCTGATAAGGTTTAAGTCAGCACCTTCTTCATCAACATCTCCCGGCCCCCTCCACTGACTCTCTTTCCTTGGCATACTGATGCATCATAGTGACATCATTTCACAGGAAATAGAGTCAAGAGCCCAATGTTCTCTATAGAATTATGATTATTGCTATTATTTTTTAAGTGGAAATCTAAGTTGTTCTTTGTTAAAAAATCTGTTGGAGGATGATAAATCCAACTAGATGCATTTCTGGTTTCAAGCATATTAAGATTTAAATATCAATTACTAGATTTCAAATTTACTTACAGTAATTTGGACATTTCTTTTTCTCTTTTTCATACTCTAAAATTAGATTGCAAAAGTGTAAGTACTTTTTCCTTCAACACCTGATGAACATGCCCCAACTCTCCATCATCGCAGCTTTTGGTTTCTCCTTATATGAGAGATCGTTTCCAGCCCTTGTCCTATATGACTAAATAGACTAGTTTATTTTTCACACATAGGTTAAAATGCATGCTGTACAATTCAAAATGTAGCCACTGACTAAATGCACTTACAGTACTTACTTATATGTAGCACTTACATATCAGCTTCTCGGATGCATGATGCCTATAATTATATTGACATGAGATCATCACTTACTAAATGTCTTTGATTGCAAGCATCATGATAAGAATCCATAGACTGAGCCTTTCTTTTTAAAATAAATGGATTATTTTACAGGTTTTGATGTTAAAACTCCTTTCTTTTATCTATTATAAAAGGGTTCAAATTTTCTGGAGATTGAATCAAAGGTGTTTCCATTAAGTACATGATCTGAGCTGCAGATATTTGGATAAATAAAACTTTAGATGATAAGACCCATGTTATTGGGACGCCTGGGTGGCTCAGTTGGTTAAACGGCTGCCCTAGGCTCAGGTCATGATCCCAGCGTCCTGGGATCGAGTCCCACATCAGGCTCCTCGCTCGGCAGGGAGCCTGCTCCTCCCTCTGCCTCTGCCTGCCTCTCTGTCTGCCTGTGCTCACTCTCTCTCTCTCTCTAACAAATAAATAAATAAAATATTTTTTTAAAAAGGCCCATGTTATTAACTGTTATTTTAAGGCAAGAAGGAAGGAAGAAAGGAGTAGAGGAAGGAAAAGAGGGAGGATGGAAGGAAGAAAGAGAGAGAGAGGGAAAAATAGAAGAAAAATCACTTACAGATTTTTCACATACCTTTAGTAATATGATTATGTATGTTAGTTTAATCTAACCCTAAAAAACAAAATTAGAACATGAAAAGTACAGACAAGTTCGTTAAAGCCAATAGGCTATGAAAAAACAGCTTTATATGCAGTAGATATCAAATGAATATGTGTTGAAAAACTCTGGTAAAATGGCTGAGACATTTCTAAAAGAGATTGCTTTCTCTTTTCCTTCAAGCCAAAATACAGTAGAAGGAAAGCATGAGTCCATAAATGAAAGAGAAGAGAAGGGACCATTTTGTTTAAGAGATTTGGCAAGTCACTTTCCTCATAGTATTTGGAAGGACTCTTTATGTGAGTTCAGAAAGCTGTGAAAATATTGTATATTGTACAACTGAAAAACATTACAGACATCCTGAAAAATAACAAAGGTGAAATACAATACCATTTCAATGGTAAAAAGTTAAACATAAGGATTTACAATAATGTAACTTATATGATCAGTTATAAACATATAATTCTAGACACATATAAGAACCAGTATAAAATTCTGTAATTAAAACATCCATTAAAACACATATGGACTTAAGAGTCTCACTGAAATTCCACTATTAACTTTTAAAGGGTCTTAAAGCTGCCAGTTCAGCTGTTTAAATAATAGGAAGACTTGTAATAGGAACATATTAGGTCATTGTATTAGAAAAGCCTACATTTTATACCTCTTTAATGTTAGTCTTTCTGCGATATTCCCTACATATTTTATTAGTAGCAAAGCCCTGCCTGGGTGTTATTTCAGCTACAGAAAGTCTTTCTAGAACCCCTGTGAATGTATTTGGTTGCATGAGCAACATAAATGAAAACATTTTAAATACCCTTAAGTCTGGTGAGCAGGAAGTACGCTTCTGATGGCAATTTTATCTCTCAATCAGAATTTCATAAGTAGTCATTATCCTACAGTGTTAGTGCTTAGAAACTCTCTTGGAAGGGAAAAGTTGGGTTGCAACGAATTTATAGAAGAACAGATGAAACCTCAAAGTATTTGTGACTGTTGAAAAGTGGAATCCTAGGAGATTTATTTAGATCGTTTTAAAATTAGTTCCGCTTGGAAGGTCACCTCTCAAAACTATCTCAGAAGGTACTGAAGTGTAGATAATGAATTATCCATGGTAATGAAGCCACATTAGCTGTGGAGCCCAAGGAGGGGAAACAGATACTTTATACAATAGAGAGCACAAGGTAAATATGGATCAAGAGCTGCACAATGGCTCTGGACTTCATTTTGCTTACATTTACCTAACATGTAGTCCACATTAATTCTGTTTGCCTCCTGAATATCCTTGTGAACTCTAGCATTCATATCTTCAGTCTTATTCCTCTCCTCTTCTGGACTGCCCATTGCCTACCCGTGTCTATCCGTTATTCAAGGATTCAACTGGAAGATCACTCTTGCTCCTCTATCTGTTCCAAAGATTTCCTAGCCCTTCCCATCCTCCAGCCAGTCTGCCTTCTTTCCCCTCTCCTTTTCTTCCTTCTTCCTTTTGGCATCGTGCTGGAAGCAGTGTTAAACACCTGTTTAGTTTTTAGGGGTGACACTCTTCCCTTATATACTTTTCTCTTGGTAATCCTTTTAAATGTTGAGTACAGCTTTTGATCAATCCATTAGTAGCAGTTTTCTCAAACATCCATGCAACATTAACCTTACCCTTTCAATAAAGAGCCTCACAGAAATGGGACAAAAATCTCATCTATTAGATTATTCCTGGTTTGAAGACTATGCTAGACACTTTTACAAATTCACTGAAAATTTGCAACAATCTACTCCATCCAACACTGGCTGGGTCCACATTATGTGGAAGAAAGAATACCTGCCCAGAAGGCACAGGCTGTGTCCTGACCCTTCTCCACTGCTTACCAGCTGTTCAGTCATGAATACCTCACTCTACCTTGGTATTAAAATCAACTGAAGATAATAATGGCCAAAGTTCACACATGGCAATAGATATGGAAATTGTCTTTACATTTCAAAGTGCTATTCAAGTAACGGGTATTATAGTCTTTTGTAAAATTGCACAAAAGACCACCTTCAAATTTTCACATAATTAACTTTTTGTAGCGTAAATTAGAACCACTTGAAACTTTCCCCTATAACAAGGTCACTTCAGCTTCTCATGTATTCATATGTGGGAGAAAAAGGGGTTGGTAGGAGGATTAGAATTATACATTATTAGTCAATATCCTTAAGCTTCTTCCCTATAATTTTTAAAGCTACTGAGAATCAAGCTTTGATTCTGTGCTAAGTCAAATGCTTTACATATATATGTCTCAAATAGAAAAAGACAAATTCCTCCTGGGAATAATAACATTTTTAAAACCATGATGAACATGGCTTCAATATTCTGGAGGAGAAAACAAAAAAGAAGAAAAAGAAAAATCAAGGCTGAATTGACCTGTTGGTAAAGCTTTTGGGAACTGGGGAGTGAGACTGAAAAGGAAGAGCCAAGAGCCTAACACGGTTTTGAGTCAAGCAAGTTAGTGACAAGTTTCTGGTTGGGGAAATGGCCAAGGAACATTTGAAAATGGTATCACTTTAGCATGTTTTATTGAGACATCTGCAAATCTTTGAACTTTAGCTAAGCCTGGTTCCCACCCCCCAACACACAAATACACTCTTATGGTGGTGGTACTCCTGGGAGGGATTAAGAATCAAGATAGCATTGGATATATAGTACTGTGGTATGGAAAAGGAGACGAGACAGCATGGGAACCAGCAGAAACCAGAAATGAAAGGGGCTGGTATACATGTGTGCTTTATTAGGAGGCCTTAGAAACTAGATTTAAATCGAGTATCTTGCAGTTACAATGGTGTGATATTGGGAAACTTCCTCATTTCTGAGACACTGATTCCTCAGGAATAATTGAAGATGATAATTTCCACCTTGAGAGATTGTTGTCTGGGTTAAATATGAAAAAAAATATATGTAAGACTAATGATGAGTTATATGAATATACTCAATGGGCTCCAGTCTCTTTATGCCTTTCTGAACTCTGAATTAGATAAATGTTCAAAGTCTACCCCTCCTTCTTTGACTGTCTCTAGTATCAAAGAGGATATTTCCAGGGATTAAAAACTAAGGACCTGCTGCAGAGAACCAGGTGGTCACTCTGACTCCATGAACCAAAGGCTCCTTCTGATGTATAAGCTCTCCATGCCTATGTATGCTATGAATTTCACTATAACACTGAACTGGGTGGAACTCCACATGCCACATCATATGACAACACAGGAAGCAAATGCCAACCATCTCCATCTTCTTAGCAATACCAAAGATTCTGCTCCCGGTTTTATTTCAAGATGGGAAGTGATCGGATAAACCAGATTACACTGAGGTAATATTGAATGATAATCTAATGAGTAAACTTCTCTGAGGGATACATATGCATTAAAAACAACAATTATAGAGAACATATACTGAGCTCTTCCTGTTTTAACAGGCACTTCCTAAGCACTTTTTACCTATTGTACACAGTATTTAATGTCACACAACCACATGGCAAAGCTGCTTTTAATTTCCCTATTTTGAAAACAAAAATAACTAAATTTAAAAGCTTAAAGAATTTAGATAACTACCTCATCACCATTAAATAGTCAGACGAAGATTCAAACATAATTCTCTATAGTCAATAAATATTAGCTATCACTATTAGTGCATGTAGTCATTAATATTGATATCATGGATATTAATATTTAATATGTTTATTATTGATATTCTGCTTAGATGGATTTTTATCATCTCATAACATTACATCTCAGGGCAAAATAGATTCCACTTTGTCCCATACAAAAAGAATCTGGGGCACCTGCGGGCCTAAGTCTGTTGAGCATCTGACTCAACTTCGCCTCAGGTCATGGTCACATGATCACAGGGTCATGGGATTGAGTCTCACAACACGCTCCATGCTCAGCATTTTAAGCATTTAAGATTCTCTCTTTCCATCTCCCCCTGCCCTTCCCCGTACCCTTGGTGCTCTCTCTCTGAAACAAAGAGAGAGAGAGAGAGAAAGAGAGAATCTTACCTTACTGTCCTGGAAATATTTTCTAACAATCTGTTCTACCCATATGACCTTGGACTGTTAATATTTCTAAGCTCTAAACTTCTATATCATGTCACTTCCTTCCTGAATTCCCTCCAAGTTTTCTCATAGTTCCTAGAAATCAGTCCATGTTTCTATAAGACCAGGGTGATTGGTCTGTCCATCCATCTTTGTTTTGTGAACAAAGATTGCCTCTACCTCAGTGCAATGCTATCCCCACATCCTTCATCACCTTGCCAACTTCCATTCACCGCCAGGGCCAAACTAGGTATAACTGTCACAGTGAAGAGTTGTGAGACCCTGTGCCTCAGGCAAGGTTAAGTCTACCCAATGGAACTTCTTATTACATGTTCTACTTCCCTATGCAACACTAACACACTACTAACACTAATTTTTATGATTGTTTGCCATGTATTTTCCCATAGGTAGCTAATTGCATGAGGGAAAGCATATATCTGTTTTGTTTCATTTTTCTTGTTTCGCCATTTTATCTCATTTCCTATTATATCATAAACTGTATCCAGGACTTCCCACTTTCTAATACTCATAAAGGCTAATCAAACTTAAAATGTCCAAGACTCAGCTTTTTAATCCTTCCCCAAAACCTTCCTGAGAATCTAAGCAATGATTGTCCATCTACTGATACTCAGTCATTCAGGGAATTATTCTCCACTGTCCCCTTCTCTCCTTCTGCTCACTCATTGTCATTAGGTTGTATGGGTTCTGCTTTTTAAATTCTTTTCCTCCTCTCCTTTTGCAAAACCCAACACTCAGTCTGTCTTGAAATATTTTCAGAACTTGTCTGGCTTCCTTGTCTCAAATCTGTCCCTCAAATAGATTTTTTCCCCCCAAAACCACACAGCTGGTCAAATTAATGTTCTGCTGAAAGCCTTTCCGTGAACTATTTAACTGTCTTCAAAATATTGTTCCACATTTTTCTGTTGTCCGCTCCTGTTGCCCATATTCACCCTCCCCTTCAGCCATGGTATACAAATATCTCCACAAATACCGTGGGTTTCACGTGCCTTCCCCAACCCCCACCCTCAGATTACTTTTCTTCCTTGGAGAAAGTAGCTAACCCTTATTTAAACATCACCTGTTAATTCCTCTAGGAAGTTTTTTCTTACTCATTATTACCCATTACTCTGTTCTCCAGGGCTTACTTCCATAGTGCCCTGTAATCAAATATAAAAATTTCATATTGTATATTCATTGTTTATTAATACTGAAATAGGGAAGATCAGATTTGGTTAGAACAATTTCAAAATTCACAGTGGTTAGCAAGAACACAGTTTTTTACAGTCTCTGTTTTGTTTCACATTCAATACTTCATTCCTATTTCAATTCCAGTTTGAGAGAAAACCCAGACACCACAAGAACCCACTAAGGTTTGTGGTTTTGTTTTAGTTTCATAATCTAACATTTGAAATGAAACCTTTCTAATGATCATTAAGCCTACGGGAGCTGTAAAAACAGTTCCTTAGGGAAAGTTTTGTTTTGTTTGTTGGTTTGTGTTTCTTTTGGTTTTTTTTGTAGTTTTAGATTGTTGGTTTTTAAAATGAAAGCTTTAAAAGCTTCAAAAATGATTTGGGGTACTTTCTGCTTTTTTAGAACTACAAAAACAATATTCCAACCAAAGTGTGGTTTTCTACATTAAGAGAATCTCAAAGAAACCTCCACAAAAGTAAGCTGTGGTTTATGAGATACCAAACCTGATCCTTCAGACTTTCGCAGAAATCATAAGATGATTTCAAGGAATTGGTTTCCTCTTCTCTTCTGTCCTAGTTGCTTGCATTTTAGAGAAGGGAGGGGAGGAAGAGAGAGAGTTTGATGCTCCCTTCCATCTGCATGATTTTCTATTTATCCTCTACATTTTTGTTATTTATAAAGTTAAATGCTTGAAATGGGAAAGGAAGACATATGGGGGTGGAGTTGCTTTTTGCTTTTGTTTTTAGCTCAGTCACTGGATGTTTTCAATATTATCCTGAGCATTGTGGTTGAAATTACCATCCAACTTATTATCTTACTTTTTATATCTAAGAGGTGATTAGATAAGTTTGAGTGTATCTTAAACATGGTTAAATTAAGAAAATTCACAAATATTGTTACAAAATAAAGATTTAAATTGGCTGTGGAATATATATATAAATCTATATACACATATATTCTGCGAAATATCTCTTTATATGTATCATTCACAAAAACTATTGGCAAGATGGAAATCTATTGGCAGGATAGATAAATTCTGCAGTCAAAAGGCCTTGCAAAAAAATTTGTAAATCAATCTTTATTAACTTGACTGAAGTTCTGATTCTGTCTTCTTCTCCACTTTTTGCAGTAAACAATAATAGCATCTACTTCAGATTTCTGTGTGAGTCAAATAAAATAATACACTTGAAGTTCCTAGCACAAACTCAGGACAAAGAAATAGTTGGTAACTGTAAGTATTTTCCCTTCAGACTTTTTAAATCCTAAATGTTCTAAAGATTTAATAGTTGTTTTATGTTTACAATCATAGTGGTGTAATATTTTAAATTATCGGAAAAGAAAATTTAACTCTTGGACTGCAGTCCTGTTCTGATTTAGATACAACGTCTTAAATGTCCTGAGCATATCTTTTGATTTAATGCACCCACTATTGTCGTGGCAAATGGTAAAATTAATGTCTTTGTTAAAACTATAGAGGGGCTCCTGGGTGGCTCAGTGGGTTAAAGCCTCTGCCCTTGGCTCAGGTCATGATCCCATTGAGCCCTGAATCAGGCTTCCTGCTTGGTGGGGAGCCTGCTTCCTCCTCTCTCTCTCTCTGCCTGCCTACTTGTGATCTCTGTCTGTCAAATAAATAAATAAATAAATAAAAATCTTTAAAAAAAAACTATAGGTATATTATCTGGGGCACAGAGTGTGATGTTTGTGGCTCCCAGAAAGAGAAGGCAGCTTTCTGGTTTCCTAACAGGAAATCTTTCCTGTGACCTCTGAAACACTGATACGCAATTTTTCCTTGCAAAATTCAGTGATTCCATTTTCTAACCTGTATGGGGAGATAATAAATACAATTCAGTAAGTAACCCAAAACAAGGAGTTTGTAGGGTTGTTTTTTTCTTAAACAGTTTTACTGAAGCAAATTTGAACTAATACACTGAACTTACTTAAAGTTACAATTTAATAAGTTTTGACATTATGATCTGAGATACCATCACCACAAGCAAGATAGTGAACATATCACCCCCTCACAAAGTTTCTTCCTACTCCTTTGTAACCCCTGCCTCCTGTCTCCTGCCCCTCCAATTCCCCATATAACCACTAATATGCTTTTTGAAACCATAGGTTATTTTGCATCTCCTAAGGCTTTACATAAAAGTAATCATAAAATACGTAGTCTGTTTTTTACTTACTCGGTTTAATCATTTTGATTCATCTATGGTACTATATGCATCTAAAGTTTGTTCACTTTTATTGTAAGCAGTATTCCTTTGTATGAATATTCCAGAATCTGTTTATCCTTTCACTTGTTGTAGGACATCTGGTTTCTCAAAACAAATAAAGCTGCTATAAACATTCTTGAACAAACCTTCATACAGATATGTGCTTGAATAAATACCTAGGCATTTCTTTCTTGATATTTTTCAATTTTTTCATTTGTGCAAAAGAATTTATAGTTGCTGGGTGAAACACCTTTTGATGGCTACTTTGTAAATCCTGTCAGATAACATCAACATCTGATTCATCTCCATGTTGGCATCTGTCAATTGTATTTTCTCCTGGAGTGGTTTCCTGGCTCTTAGTATGAAGAACAGTTTTATATTTTTACTATTTTCTAGAAATATTTGACATTATCCTATGAGACTCTAAATCTTATTTAACTTGTTTTAGTAGGCAGTCCCCAGGTGAGGTGTCACACGAGGCCAGTTGTAAGTATGTGACTGTCTTCCCACATGCCTGGTTGGCATTCCTCCTGCACGAGTGGGCCCTGACTCCCACCACTCATGACACATAGCTGGGCTGGAAGGTTAGCTTCCCCTTGACCCTGCTGTTCCTTCTCATTAAATATAGGACACCTATTCATACCACCTCATTACCTCTGAGCAGAGGGGTAGATCAGCTTTCCCTTGGTCTCAGCTACCACCAAGGAGGTGGGAAGTGAAGGACTCAAGGACAAAAACCACTTTACAAGATGGAAAAGCTCACCTCCGCACTGGCCCTCTTCACCATCACTCCCAGTCCCAGAAACCATGAGAAGGAAAGTGGGGCAAGTGGAGTTTCAATTAATCCTGCCTCTACTACTTTCTCACACCTCCTGAGGTGGATTCTCAGCAACCATGCTGGAGTGGGGTGGGGAGGGAGGGTTGTATAGAAACAGGAGTGTGGCAATCCCTGCTTCAGACCACTGTATCACAGTATCTTAGTGTGGCATCGTGGTCCAGGCAGTTCAGTTCTCCTTAAGTGGGCCTTAATGACACCAGGGATGGGGCAAAAGGGAACCACTCATTAGCACCTTACACCACTTTGTTCCATTTTATTGATGCCAAGTAGGGTAGAGGCTCCTCTTTCCACTAATATGGAGGAGAGGGATGTAAATTCTAATGGTGACCAGTTTTACCAGCACCGACTCCATAAGTCTCTTTGCTTCCGGGTGTGATGTGGAGGCTAAGCTGGCCTCCAGACCCCCTAATACTATCCTGGTAGGGAAATGGGAACACCACTTGCATTTGCCAGACAGATGATGAGAGATAAGCTCCCTGCCCTGCCTGCCAATACTGAAATCAATTCTTTGGGCAGGTTGCCGGGTGCAAGATCAACAGCCCTTCTCACGAAACACAGGGTCTTGAAAAACAATGTTTCATATATTTTATCCAGTTTTCGGTTATTTCAGGCAGAAGGGTAAACCTGCTCACTGTGACTTCATCTTGGCTGGAAGCAGAAGTCTGAAATAATTCTGTTAAACTAATTATCAAAGTTTTTGAAAAAATGGACTTGAGAGAAGCCGAACTGGTCACAGTATCCAACATTGCAATCAGATGTAATAAGCTGGAATACATCAGATCGCAGGACCAGAAAATGAGTCACCTTGGTATTCTCTCCATAACGACTTCAGATTTTAAAAACGGAGTGTTCCTCGGTAAGATCCAATCAATTGCAAACTGACGTCTTACATCTATACTGTTAAACGTTCCTTGGTGTTTTATTTTAACACAAACAAAAATAATGAGATGAGGATGGAAAGATACGTATTCAGATAATTAACTGAGATTATCACTTACGTACATTCGTGAATGGTATTTATAGTTTCCTTAGCCATATTGCAACAATATAAATTTCTTAATTTTGATAACTGCACAAGGGGAAGGGGAAGGGAATACAGAAACTGTACTATTTTTGCAACTCCTCCGTAAGTCTAATTCATACCAAAGCAAACAGGTCAAAAAAAAAGAAAAATGTTCTCTATATTCCTATAATCGTAGTCAATGACTTGAGATATTGGTCTGTTTCATCCTTAATTCCATTCCATTCTTCCAAGTCACCAAAGCTTGCATTTTTTATCTCCACACCATCTTTTGTCTTCTGTAACACACTCTTTGCTCAAGTCCTCCTTATTTCTAACTTGGATCATTGCAATGGCCCTCACATTAATCTTTCTATTTCTACGCCTGAGAAGGAACAAGGAATATAAGTAGGCTCCTTAACTCTTCTAGACCACAAATGTCCTCAACTGTAAAATGGGAATAACTACAAAGTGACAGTGAGACACAAATTACATGCGTTTATATCTCCTGAAATTGGCAAAACACTTGCATTTTAAAATGCTAATGCATAATTATTTGCTAGATGCAGCCAATCATGAACAATTGCTTCCAGGAAAATCGTTTCACTCACATGTTTTAGGTTCACAGGCTTCCTGTGAACTGCTTGCATAATAATAGCCTCCAGCGGTGACACTAAAACCCAAAACACACTGACATGCCTCAAGCCAAGTCCATCTTGGAGATTGCAATGTCCTCCTATTTCTACTTTGTTCAATTTCAGCTAAGTTATATAGCCATACAAGGCTAACGCTGTTAATTTCCATTTTGTCGCCTTCAGTAACTTCTTAAAGCCAGATAGCTCTAGAGCTGCCTACAAATTAACCCCAAGTAAAATAAGTCACCCTCAAATGATTGAATCGCCTTCCTAGATACATGTAATAACATCCATTGATTAATGCACCTGTAAGTACTTGGGTAAAACTAAAGTAATAAATGTTTCGAAAAGAAAGAATTTTTTGCAAGTTCAATTGCAGGAAACAATAGGATGTGCTTTTAAAATTATTCATGACATTTGAAAACCATCTTCACCTTTATAATTTGTCACATTTAAATATTCTTCATGAGAATGAACACAAACATTAGCATGATTTACAGCCTTTTAAAATTAATATTTTGTAGAACAGTTGTGCTTTACAAGTCACTGACTCAACCCAGCCTTTCCAGATCTCCAACTTCTCCTTTTTCTTACCTCTATGTAGAAGAAATAATCCAAAATTTCTAAATGATAAATAGTACTGAGATACCTTAACCTTCTGATACTGGACCAGGCATTTTTTTTTTTTTT
>RCUC01144725.1:0-37609 GCA_003697995.1 Taxidea taxus jeffersonii | reverse complement strand
TAATTGAAGTTTCCCCAAAACCCCACTTGCTATTACAGAGATATGAATTCCCTTCAGATTAACCTGGGAATTCAGTACAATGTCATACGTTGCTTTTTCTCAGGAAACCTCAAGAACTGACCTTTAAGTTCAAAAGGGAAGGCCCATGGCCCCAAAGAGCCAATAAAAGTCTTGAAGAACAACAGACATGAGGACTTACTTCCCGATAAGGCAGTGTGGCGTGAATGCAGGGTTGCACCAGTAGGAACAGAGCAGAAGTGGAACCAGAAATAGAAACCTGGACATAAAAAAATGCCGTGTGACAAGCAGTGACATTATGATTCCAGGAGGAAGTAATGAGCTATTAAGTAGTGCCGAGATAACACATCACCTGCGTAGGAAAGATGAGACGCCTTAGTCCTACCGTTCATGAGAGCACATGTGAGTAGGCAGAGAACGTAAATGTGGGAACTATTTGTAAGAGTTAAAACATCTGGAAGAACATCAGCGCGCATAGATCAGCGACCTCAGGTCACAAGAACATTACCCCAGGGCCACAGTTTGAAAAGCCAACTTAAAACATATGTTTGACAGAAGACGTCACGAACAAAACCAAAGGATCTGCCACAGGCTTGGAAAAGACTTGTACAGTGCATCCGGTGGATAAGGATGATGTCCAGAATATACAAATAGCTGTCATCGAGTAATAGTGAGGAGTGAGGTAAACTCTAAATCGAGAAGTAGACCGAAACTACCAGCAGGCAGTTAACAGAAGAAACCCTCCAGCCGGCCTCTAGCATATGGAAAGATGTGAGGCCTCTAGTAACTGGAGAAGTGAAAATCAGAGTCCTAGGCAGCTCATTTCATACCAATCGGCCTGACAAAATTAAAACATGCTGTCGGCACCGAGGGGCGGTGAGACCGTGGAACAAAATGAACTTGTCCTTGAGGGGAGTGAAGCCGCTAACAGCCACGTGAGAGTGTGGTCTGGCTCTCTCGTGCTCAGTTGACGAGGGACCCCATCTACGACGAGCAGCCCCACTTGTGGGTAGACAGTGCTGAGAAGCTTTCTCACGCACAGGAAGAGACAGTGTCCACTGCCGCGATATCCCCAACAGAGAGACACTGGCAAGCCACCGAGCAGGGCCGGGCCAGGCCGCGTGCCTGCTATGGGGAGCTCGCCAGCGGGGACCGTGCGGTGAATGGAGCAACATGGATCAAACCAGGCATGTTCCCAAAAGGTGCGAAAAGCAAGTCACCAGGCAGTGTCACCCATATAAATTTCAAATATCCACAAAACAAGACTATGTATTATTTATGAATATGGACACAGGTAGATAATTGAAAACATAACATAGAGATAATGGAAGTACCAAATTCAGGATGTGGTTACCCCTGGCGAAAACAGGGTTTGAGGTGGGGAGGACACAAAGGGACTAAACTACTACCTGTCATGTGTCAATGTTGTAGAATAGGGTTTTGTTTTTTGGGTTTTTTTTTTTTTTAGATTTATTGATTCATTGGGGAGGGAGGGGTAGTGGGAGAGGATCTCAAACAGACTCCATGCTGAGTGTGGAGCCTGATGGGGGCTCGAGCTCTCGACCCTGAGATCATGACCTGAGCTGAAATCAGGAGTCAGACGCTCAGACTGAGCCACCCAGGCACCCTGTACAATATTAAGATCGGATAATGGTGAGCAGAAGGGGCACGGCTGCTCGTGTGATGCTCTCTAGGCTGCATGTCTGAAATCGTCCTCACATGTACGCACACCAATGGTGATGGTGCAGAGGTTGTCTGGGCCAAAGCAGGCCGGCTGCCTCGCTTCCCAGGAGGCCGTGGGGACCTCTTCACCATGGTGAATGTATCGTGGTCCAAGACTTCACCCTTAGCTTTGCAAACTTTCGCTTTTTGCTTGTTTATTCGCTTTCCTTTGTTTTGGTTTCAGCAAACCAAAGCTAGATTTGTCTCTCAGGGCCCGACTCCAACTGAATTCGCAGATTGAATGAACCCAGAACACCAGCTTAATAATCTGTAAAGAGAAATACGTAGGACAGCACCCAGAATTCTGAAATCCCATGGCCTTGCCTGAACCTGGTGGTGTTTCCTCTGAGCTGGTCCACGGGAAGCAGAGACGCGGCCAGGGGGTGACTTGTGGGCGCTCAGTGAGAAGTGTCACTGCGGAAACGAGCATCCAAGGTTTCCATGGCCAGCAGATTTCCTCCGGCACGGGACTCCAGCTTGTAATCAGAATACAGGCTACATGTTATGCTCAGGGTCATGGGGTCTACACATCCCTCTTTTGGGACTGGCCGGAAGCGCCCCGCGGGCTTCGCAGAGGGGCTGGGCAACTCCAAGCACAGAGAGACCAGACAATGCCGACATGGGCTTGACATGCTTGGAAACATGGCTTTTTTATCTTTTGAAGGGTGTATATTTCCCACCTCTTCCGTCATAGAAACCAGTCTTTAGGCTAACAAAGAGTAATGCTTAATTACTAATTTAATTACTAAATTAATTGCTATTCAGCCAACTTGCTCGGTATTTTCCTTACAAAATCTGACTTGGACGGGCATATCAGGGAGACAGAGCATGTTAGCCCGGCGTCTCTTCTCTCCTGTCACCCTCTGTTTGGCCGCCATGCCCGTCTCACTAAGTGCGGCCTTGCTCTGTACCTTGTAGATGTTCTGGAACTCTCTCTCTTTTATTGAAGCCTCCTTCTCTGCCCCCCTTCCCTTCCATCCACTGAGCTTTTCCTGCAGCCCTAGGAACCTTTCTTCCCCTGAGTGACCATGTGATCCTCCCCCGATCGCCACATGTGTTAGTCTGTCTCATGCCTGTCACCCTGGCCTCAGCTGCAGGTTCCTAGAGAAGACTTCATGCCAACCACCACGTGCCAATGACAGGCACCAACTGTGCACAACCACCAAATGTGCATTACACCCCTGAGTTAGAATTATAGTAGCCTTCTTTTTCATACATTTTTATTTGATTTTTCCAATAACCGTTCAAGATTATGAGAGCCATCTTCACAGATGACACAGTCTGTAACCAAGGCTACCACAGGCCCTTTGCAGAAATATTGGACCAGCCAGGATGGTGGTGAGTGATGGCATGCTGGGGGGACAGGAGAGTAGAAAACATACATGATTCAACTCCTGCATTCCTAAGCAGAGCCCCTAGCTTCCCGGTGCATTTGGGGGTGCATTCGAAGCAGTATACTGGGTTCTTTCATCAACTTTGTGTTCAACCCCAGATATAACCCCCACATCAGAACGAGTCTGGTGCAGAGGCAAATTCATTCTTCAGAAGGGCTCAGGAGCACGTGTGGATTGAGATCAGACATTTTTTTCCATCTCCAGCCCCTCAAGAAAGAGTTTGGATATTGATAGCTGTGTGGTCACAGAGAAATTTTTAAACTAAAGACCTAAAAAAGAAAACCTCTGTGTCCAGTTTTTAAAGTCTGCATTTTACTGGCTAGGAAGTCACCCTAATGACCACTCTAGTACCAGACCCATGGACACTCAGGCGACCTTGCGTCCCCAGTGTGTGACCCAGGGCCCTGTCTCGCGTCCCTGGGCACCCACGGCTTCCTGCAAACCCATCCCCTCACAGGCTTGAAGGGAGCTGCAGTTCGTCCCCCGCTCCCCGAGAAAGCTCCAGTGTGAACGTCCCCCGGCAGCTGAGTCCCCTGAGGAGCTGCTGTATTGGGCCTTCTTTCACTCGCTCTGCAGTCGTGAAGACTGCTTGGCACGGGTGGGAGTCTTTAAATGCAAGATTTATTCTGTTTCTTTTTAAAGAAATTCTGCACTCCCCCCTCCCCCTTCTTTTGGCTCCTCGTGAGGAGTTCGGATCTGAATCCATACGCGTCCATACACACATACCCTCGCAGCTCATGGGGTGTAAGATAGTTCTCAGTTGCTACTCGTTATCCCTTTTGCCTTAAAAAATGGGATGCCTCCTGGCTGCCAAGTCCTAGCGGAACTTGGTGCCTTATGAATATGCAGGGGAGTTTTCATAAAACGATGTGGAAGCAGCAGCCCTTTGTGTTCTGGAAAAAACGTTCCCAGGGCCCCCCTGAGACTTCCCAGCGCTCTCGGAGCACGAGGCTTCCCGTGGAGAAGAGGAAGCCGAGAGGATAGGGCATGATTGGATCAGTGAAGTGGATGATGCCTTGAGGAGAAAAGGTGCTTCCCTGGTTTAGTCCCCCTATGGCCCCAGCGGCCCATGCTCAGGGAGCTGGGGTGCATGTGGCCTGCCCTGCTCACTGCTGCCCACTGGACTGCATGGCCCCTCGCTGCAGAGGGCATCACTCATCTCATGCATGACAGATTGCGTTCTAGGGAAGGACCGCCGTCAGGAATTTGTTCACAGCTGAACCTTGCACACCCTCCCTTAATCCAACAATTGGCTAATTCTGAAAATGGAAAGAAAAGGAGTGACAGCAAAACTAGCCTATCTGTCTACTTGTCATTAAAGACGCGGCTGCCGGGAGCCATAATGAGGTACCATATCAATTCCAGAATGCGTTTTTGTCCCCCAGATGGCAGTGACGGGTAGATGATGCAGTTTTCTCATGATTAATGACAATCGGGCTATCCAGATAACCAGAATAAACAAAAGAGGTCTATCTTGTGATTCTGACCTAATTGCTTCTTAATTGCACGGCTTTTCTTCCTTCTTTTGAGAATGTGCTCCTCTGAAGTCATTTTCCCAGTCAGGAGGGAAAATGAGTGTCTCATTTTCTCTCAGATGTCCTCGTTTGTGTGGAACTGCTGGCCATTGTCCGTGAGCTGCTCGCCCCGCCACTTTAGTCCCTAACTGTGTAAATGCTTTTAGTGGTGGCTGAGCTCCAAAGGTGACTTTTTAAAGAAATCTTTGCACTTTTCCCACCGAATTGCCATTCAAGATAGATGCCTTTAATTCTGGAAGCGGATCCCTCACAGCGGTGGTAAGCTGCATTAAGAGCTAACAGGTAAAACAAGGTTTTCTAAGTGTCTTGGCGCCGTGGAAAGCTTCCAGCAGCTTCGGTGCTGGTGGCATCGTGCTTCCCTGCATGAAGGCAGGGACCGCCTGCAGATGCCAGAGGCCAGCATGGCCGGACCTCCTTGTGGATGCCCATGGGCAGCTCCCTGCCCTGCTGCAGGCTGACAGCAAAAATCTCTCACTCTTCCCACCCTGACTACAAAAAGACTGAGAACGGTTTCCCTCAGGGCAAGGATGCTTGACTGTCTCCCCTGCCTTTTTTCCAAGCGGGTGTCCTTGGTGCCACCATTCTTGAAACTCTCCAAATGCACTGAAACCCCAAGTTGATGGCTGCCTGGTGGTCCTACAGGTGGTGAGCCCGCTGCAGAGTTACTGTTCCGTGTCTGGCACCATCCCCTCCCCACTGGCATGTTCTCTGGGTCCATGCAGCCTGCCTCAGAGGGTCCCCTAGAAAGGTCTCTGCTGAGGTGGAGCTCCCGTACTAGGTCATTTCTGCCTCTGGTGTGGGATGCTCTAGCGTCTTCAGCCTCCGGCTGGCAGAGTCCTATTTTTTAAAAGAGCCATTCCGTGTCCTCACAGTGTGTGTCTGTTTGTGGAGAACAGACTAGACAGGTGCCTTGCATTATCTGCCCATAGTTTCTCCCCAGCGCCCCCGGATCAGCTTCGTGCAGAGGCAGACCCCGGGTTCTTTCAGCTCCTTAAATGAAGGGTGAGAGCCCACAGGCCCTCACCCTGCCCCAGCCTGGCCAGGAGACAGACGTGTGTCCCTGCTGCCTTGGTAGAGGGGTGGGAGGAGAGCGGTCAGCGGGACAGAGCCAGGTTCCACACACAGCTTTGCCGAGAAGCCCCACGTGCTTGATGAGGAAACGAGAAAAGAACATCGACCCGCAGTCGGTTCCAGCCCTCAGAAATACCCACTGCGGATTGTGAAAAGCACATCTCTGAGGTGTATCTGTATGTGAGAATAAATGGGACTTCACTGTTTTAAAACACGCCTTTTTTTTTTTTTTTCAGTGTTAGAAAGATGTTCTCAATATGTTACTTTCCGCCGAAATCATCTTCTAAAATGTAACTCTGGTTGTGTTTTCCTGTTTCCTTATGTCCCATTGTCACTTATTCTCAGAACAGGCCGGTCCCTCCTACGGATCACCAGTCGTCCAAATATGTCCGCCGTGGCCCGTTGGGCTGCCTATGCTCCCCAGAACCTTCCCGAGGTCAGGCCGGGTTCTTCGTTCAGAGAACGGTCTTTGCTCTTCCCTCAGGTGTCAGCGGAAGCAGTGGCGGGTGGACCTGCCAGCCACCAGTGTGGTGATCACGTTCCACAATGAAGCCAGGTCGGCCTTGCTGAGGACCGTGGTTAGGTGAGGGCAGGAGAGCCCCCCACCCCCGCCCGCCGTTGCCTGCCTGCTGCACCGTATGGGAGGCTTTCCCCGGTAGGGGTGCTGGACACAGCCCTGCATCCACAGCACACCCAGGACAGAGCTGTCTGGGGTTGGGGGTAGGGGGCAGGGGGAGACAGGTCACCTGACCCAGCACGAGCAGTTGGCTGATGGCTTCTCCAGCGAAGGTCTGGGACCAGCATGTGAGAATTCCCCACCCCAAATGATACCCCTTAAAGGCCTCCAACCTTTATCTTTCTGTTTCCTCAGTGTGCTTAAGAAAAGCCCACCCCACCTCATAAAAGAGATCATCTTGGTGGATGACTACAGCAATGACCGTAAGTACCGAGTCAGCTTCCTCCCACATGCCCGGCCGGTCTCTGGGACGCCGGCTTCCCTTAGCATGGCTGCTAGTGACGCGTTTCCTGAGACGGCCAGAGATCAGGGCCCACAGAAGAAAGGGTGCCTCTTTGATGCCCCAGGAGATCCTCCGCCCACAGATGACCGAGATTCACAATACTTGAATGCGAAGCCCTTGTAAATGGGGTTCCAAGTGTTCCTCTTCTCTCTTTCCCTAGCTGAAGACGGGGCCCTCTTGGGAAAAATTGAGAAGGTGCGGGTTCTCAGAAATGATCGGCGAGAAGGTAAGACTCTTTTCTTAATTCGGTATCAAGACTGTTGAATTCTGACTTTTCCCAAACCCGGCAATGACTTAAAGAAATATTTCAGCTAAGAGAACAATTAACTTCCCGGTCTTTTTGTCTGTCTCTCTCAACCAGAGCCTCTTGGGAGCCTCTCCTGGCAAAGCCTAGGGAGGATGTTTAAAGCTTAATTGAAATTGTTTGTATACTAGGGCAGGAGTTCAAATTACATTTTTATTTATGTATTTGGGAAATTGGCTCCTCTCTTCCTTGTACAATCGAGGAAGGCTTATAGTCCCTGGAGTAGTAGAGTTTAGAAGAAAAACAAAGATTTAGCCATGAGAAGTTTAATGACTCCATGCTCCAGGCATCTGATAAAGTAAGGGATTCGAGTTTGACAGCCTGCTGAAGGTGAGGCATCCCAAGAAGGAAGATAGCACTGCAATTACATGCTTATTGGATTTTGCAAATGCCAGCTTCAAAACCTGCTGTCAGTCTTATCTGCCGGAGTTGGGCTCATCAGTCAACTTTATTGGCAGTTATAAGAGAGACTCCAAAGGGGAAAGTATTACTTTGAAGTGCCTGGGAAGGAGACTAAAATTGCAGTGTAATGACCATCCCATGCATCCGTGGTGTCAGAGGGCACGGTGGCTGGATTCTAGACTCCACCATAGTCCGGAGACAGATGCTTTAAAACGTGCCATTTTTCGTTATTTGAGAAGGACTCTGCTGATTCTGGAGTGGTGGTGCTTATGATCCCTGATCAACATGCCCTCTTTCTTCTGGTCCCCTGGGCAGTCCAGCAGTCTGTCTGTCTTAACCCAAGTTTCATCCGTGTTAAAGCGACTGAGCCTGTTAGGACCACGCCGGCAGCACCATATTTTAACCATCGAAGGTCATCAGTCCTGATGTTCAAGATACGTAAACAAGGGAACCGGCTTGCTCCTAAGCCAGCTCCGTTTGCTGGACTCCCCATCCATCTCCCAAGCTTAGGATAAGCCAAAACCTTGAGATCAGACTGAAAATCTTGCCTTACGTTTGCTTCCAGACAAACTGTCATAACTTTTTGAATTTAAACGCGAAGTGTCTGCTAGCACAGTGGGGGAAAAAAGAAGAAGAAGAGGTGGAAAAGAGAGAAATTATTTTTCGTGTCAGCATTTTATCCCTGACAGATCACTTGCTGGCCTTGTCAGGGAGTGCCGTTAACCTCAGAAATCGGTCCTTCTAAGTGCTTTAACTCAGCATCTTCATTTGGGTGGGAGCCCGCATTTACACTTTGTTTCGGAACAGGGAGAGGAGGGGCCACAGGAAGGCAGAGGGTAGGAGGCTGTTGGAAACAAATGAGTGTGCGATGGGTGAGTGAGAACACGCTCACACATGAATGTCTACGCGTGCTTGGCTGCTTGTGTGTGTGCGTGTGTGTCCCATATATTTGAACATACAGGCAGGTGCCTACGCTGCTGCTGTTAGATGACAGAGAAAATCAGTCGCATAAAATACTATGGCAGCGAAGGAACGGCTTAGCTTTATTTAGTGCTGAGGGTTTTAGTGATTCTTCATCTCGCTGTTCATTAGAATCAGCTGAGGAGCTTCAGAGATGACCTTGGCGGGACTCATGTGCCAAAGTCTGCGTCCCTGGGGTAGTCACCAGCTGAAATCTCCTTTCTGCCCTCCGATTGTTCCCTTTCACCAACTGCTTGGGGTCTCCCCTGTGCCTAGGATCAGGCGGTCAGCCGAGGATTCGTGGGGAGGTGCTCACCAGCCTGGGGGCTGCCCTCCTTTCCGGGATCTCCTCCTTCAGTTTCCGGCCACTCTGGAGACCCCGGACTCTGTCCTCTGACACCGCAACCCAAAAAGGCGGTGTTGTGGTGGGTCGTGGGGTAGCCCTGCTGGAAACGCCACCGGCACGGGCCCCCCATCCCGCATGATTCTCTCCTTCTAAGGGTTGAGCCTGTCCCGTTTCTGCCTGCTCTCTGGCCCTTTCCAGTACTAGAAGCCTTCGTCTCTTTTCCTTCCCGTGGCGCGCAGCTCTGTAAAAACCAGGGAAAACCCATTTTGACTACACTGTATGAAGGAACTGAAAACACTGACCCACCCCCGGGGGACGCCAGAAAGCACAGGTCATACGGAACCGTCTTTAGACTGTTTCTTCCTAAGTGTACCTACCCCCAACAAGGCTTAAGTTTTACCTCAGGCACCGTAAGAGACAAACGACAATAATGGTAAATAGGAGTCATAGCAGTATACTACAGAAAAGTTAGGTGAATGTGGTCTCTCTCGAAATACCTTATCCTACAGCACTCACCTTTCCCGTGCTGACGAGAGATGATAAAATGCCCACGTGATGAGGTGAAGTGACGTGAGTGACAGAGACCTAGTGGCGTAGTGTCCGGCTACAGCTGGCCTTCTGAGGAGACATCAGAAGGGGGGTCTTCTGCTTGCAGACTACAGTTGACCATGGATAACTGAAACTGTGTTATCCACGCGAAACCACAGGCAAGGCAGGGGGTAGCATCCAGGGCCCGGCATCCAGGGCAAAAGCCCCGGATGATGACCACCCCGCCGGGTGACACAGTCAGCACTTGTGCTAAGACTTCACGTGATTGTAAAAACCCTGCGTCAGGCCCAGATCACAAGTATATAGGTGGTATTAATTTGACTGATATGGAACCAATTTTGTGTAAAAGCCAGTCACTGGGGCTTCATCCCGGATGCTGTTGGGCTGCGCAAAGTCGTAGGAAGACAAAGATACTTGCAGTGCTGTTCTCACTGCGTTACCACCACCGACATGGGCCCCTTCAGCCCCTGAAAGCGTCTGAGTAACACTTTCCGTCGCCCAGTTAATTACAAAACTCTGTGGCTGTGTCACGGGAAAATAGTTGTAAAAGTCCCACGCCCAAGTGGCTCGGTGGAGGACACCTCAGTTACATAAAGGCCTGTCTCAGAGGGCAGGCGTTCTGAGGTCGTCTTCCCGGGCATCCAGTTCGCTTTGGAGGAAGAAGTGCCGGCAGATCTGTCCTGGTATTGATCCCCTCACCCGGGTTCGCAGGGGGTCCGCGGAGCCGCGTGGGGGTCGACGCCGGGGGCTGGAGGACACCGCGGCCATTTTCTCAGCTACCCTGACGCGCTTTTGAAATCCCTTCCGCAGGCCTGATGCGCTCACGGGTCCGGGGGGCCGACGCGGCCCAGGCCAAGGTGCTGACGTTCCTGGACAGCCACTGCGAGTGCAACGAGCACTGGCTGGAGCCCCTCCTGGAGAGGGTGGCCGAGGTGAGGCACGGGGCTCGTGCTGCGGTTTGCCTTGATGCCAGAAAGGGGAAAAAGTCCGTGCTTGGGCATCTGTTCAGAGAGTGTTTTATTCACCGTGGGACTCTGTGGCTGGGGAGAAAGGCACCTGACAGGCGGGAGGCAAGGATGAGCAGAGGCTGGCGAAAGCCTGGTTCGTTTAACCCAGGCCTTTTCTTTCCCTTTGGAGGACCTTCCTTCCCTGCCTGCAGCTTTGTAGCCAACTCTCTGAGCGCAGAAGGGGCAGAGTGCTTAGAACAGCACCGGGCATCCAGCAAGGGCAAGCCAGGTGTTGGCTGCCTGAGAGCTGGGGGGCCAGGGTATGTGTCTCTCACCTGCTGCCCACTGAGAAACTCAGCCTGTGGGCTTGTGGCAGGACAGGGGCCTGTGACCACCCCATTGACCCTTTGAGGCTGTCAGGGTGACCCGTGCGAGGCTCGTTCTGTGAACCTCTGTCTCCAGAAACATCACCAGTGGTATTCCTTTTGGCCCGTTGCCACATCTCTTACCTTTTACTTGTTCTGTTGACTTTCTTTCCTCCCGACTGAGAAAGTGTTTCTTTAGGGTGATAAAGCAAACTTAACGAAAGTACTAGAGAAATAGGAAAGGCAGAAGTCATGCCTTTTGCAAGTCAAGCATGAGGAGAACAGGGCCAACGGATAGTAAGTCATGAGATACTAACTAACCACAAGCTACTAGTAATTATAATGCGACGGTAGTGTGGCTCTCTACACTCATAGTGACATTATGATATTCAGTCCTCTTTACTAACCACACATTAGACACGTTGCCTGTACCTGGGATCCGGCTGTTACCCCCATTTGACACGAGAGGGACCGCAGGTCCAGGGAACTTGGATAACATATCCAATATTCTTACAGGAGGCAGAGCCAAGAAGGCAGAGCCGGTCCTAGCCCATCCCTCACTGAGCCCTCTGGCACGTCACACCCACCTAGCTGGAGGAACCCTCTGGAATCCCCACCCCCCTGCAGCCCAGCCCCCCACCTCTCCCGGGCCCATCTTCACAGCACCAGGCTGTTCCCCCGGGTGGCAGAGGACACAGGGAAGCCACAGCCAAGATGCTAGCATGTGCGGAGACCCCATGCTTCCACGGCGGGGACTGCCACAAGTTTTCCCAGTACCCTCTCCCCAAGTAAGGATGGAAGGAGTGGAAAATTACAAAGCTCACTAGGTCCCATCCTATCAAAAGAAGCCAAAACAAAAGAAATGGACTTAGAAGCCAAGCACAGTATGTTCTTGACTCCCATCCCCAGGCCCAGACGGAGCCGAGTGAGAAAGATCGGACTGTCTACGTTCAGGGCCCCGCATGGGGGTTTCTACCCCCTAAACTTGCGCCTAGGGGTGCTGGAACTTTACACTCTTCACACTCTTCCTACATCTTCCTCTGATGTGTTCTGTTCCTAGCTCTGCAGATTCTGTTACTCGTTTGCTTCTCACAATCTTTCTTCCGGTGAACACGAGTTCTATAAGTGGCTCGAGGAAAGCACTTACACTTGTTAACTAGCCGCGCGAGGCAGTGCCTCTCACCAGCATCAAGCATCAGATTTTTAAACAGGGCAGGAAAGTTGAAAGGCCATATATTCCCAGACCACCAGAGTAATGACTGTGGCAGAAAGAAATGCCTCCGTCTAAGGGGGGAATATGTTTTGTCGGGTAGACTCACAGGTGAGACGTCCTTCGAATCTGGGATTCTTGAGTTTCCTTGGGTTACCTTTGGCTGTAACCACACCCGTGCGCTCCTCACCACACGTACACAGACAGGTCCCCAGCATCATTGTGTGGCTCTCTCCGCTGTGAGTCCATTCCCAATGTTGACCGCAGCTCACAGAATAGGACAGCTGAGCTTAGATTCTGTCAGAAGGACAGTAGCCCTGTGCTTGAAAGTTTGGGTGCTTGGGGAAGCAGAAAAGAATGCTGGGACACACGGGTGCAGTCCTCGCCATCAGCCTGGGCAGCGAACGCTGGAGGTGTCCTGTGGCCAGGGCTGTCTTCTAGCAGGGAGTGATTCTCTCCACCTGCTCCCTGTTGACCTTGTGATAACCTTGTGTTGACCTCTGTGATGGTGGAGGGTGGGGCACGTTGGATGGGGAGCCCCAGCGCCTCCACCGGCCTGGAGTGGCAGGTGGCAGGAGGGGTGGCAGGTGTTCCTGATACTGCCGGACACCGATGCCTGCCCCTAGTGGGGCAGGATGCTTTGTCTAGTTTGTGATACTGACTCCCATCTTTTGTTGATTTGTTTTTCAGGACAGGACGCGGGTAGTGTCCCCTATCATCGATGTCATTAATATGGACAACTTTCAGTACGTGGGGGCGTCCGCTGACTTAAAAGGCGGTAGGTGCCGCTCCTGGTCCAGCCTGCCTTGCTCTGGCTGTCCGCACGGCGGCTGATGACTGCTCCCGCTCAGTGTCACAAGTGACAGTGACGGCTTGTGCTCACCTCCAGCGCACGTGCCGCAAGCAAAGGCGGTCTCAGTGCCTGACAAGGAGACTTTCACAAAGAGAGAAAAATTGCCTTCTTTCCCTTAAAGAACTTCCTGCGCTTCCTGTTCTCCCCTTATCTCTTTGACCTTCTGTGGCTGTGATGACATGTGTGGCTTAGTACACAGTTTGGGTGTCATTTTTAATCAGAAAAGATTAAGTTTTCCTAAGTCGGAGGCTGGGACGAGGCGTCACCCAAGCTGACGGGCGGTCTGTGCTGAGCGTCACAGAGCTCGCGGCTTGTAGAGTGGAAGGGCTGGGCTCGCCTTTGCCTCCTCTCTGACCCCAGCACCCCTGACAGCCTGCGTCTCCCTAGTGGCAAAGCCAGGTCAGCCGGGTCATCACCAGCTCCCACTGACCACCCCGCCCACTCGTCACCCCTGCACCCGGCTGGGTTGTGGACGCCTCCTCCCCACCCTGCTAACCCTCCACATCCTGCTTCGAGGGGCCGCATCGGCTTCCTGCCGGTCCCCACAGCCTCCGGATGTGCTCCTTGACGCCCCCCAACCCAGGCCCCATGAGTAACTTGTCTCACGCACTCCACCTTCTCCAAAACCATCAGAGGCCCCGAAAAACGTCAGCTCATGTGGTCAGTATGTGTCAACACTTGCTGTATTAGAGAGTAAAGCCAAGAAATTGTTAAAACACAAGACGATGCAAGTACATTCCTCTTGTCCACCAGAGAACCGACACCACACGTTCTGCATCTTCTGGAAAACCCCATCAAGCACTTTTGAAGGCAGGGCGTGAACGAGGCATGCGCAGTCTTAGTGTAAATATCAAAGTAGCTTTGGTGGGATAGACCCTCGAAGGGACCAGCCTGGAGAAGCCCTGAGCTCATGCCGCACTTCATGGTGCTGAGAGGGGCGCGGGGACCACACCGGCCCCCTCAAAGGAGCGGTCCCATGGTATCTGGCTCTTATGAGTTGTCCTTGTGTCCCGGGGGGGGGGGGGGGGGCGGGCAGGGGTCCAGCAGCGAAGGCTCTGTGCTCTGAAATCCTGCTGGCGGGCAGCCACGCCTCTCAGAACGTGGCTGAAAGCCAAGAGGGCGGCAAAGACGGCTCAGAGCAGCTGAAAGAGATATCAAAGCCTTCGCCTTCTGTTGGTGTAATCTGTTCACTATTGATTCCTTACACCTGAGATCCGTGGTTTCTTTCCTAGCCGTCCAGCACCCTGGTTTCTTTATGTGAAACAAGGGGCTTCTTGTCCCACCTTCTAACACTTTGAGCTGATTAGAGAAGGACGGACGGTAGTTGCACAGAGACACAGACACAGGATCCACTGATAGCCTAGCATCAAAAAAAGACCATAAGACTATAAAACTGGGCATGACCTCAGAAAACAGAGTGCTGAGACAGTCAGGGAGACCGGGGTTTTTGACCCCATCTGCCATGTCACCGAGGGCTGGCCAGTTCACTTCCGGGCCTCAGCATGCCCACCTGAGCAGTGGGGGGATGGGTACGCCGGCCACAGAGGGTAGCAGAGGAATGAGAGTAGCCAGCTGTGAGGTGAGCGACATGCGCAAGCAGCTCCCCCATCCCCCATCCCGAGGCAGCAGAACAGGGCTATCATGGTGGGGAGACGCTCCTTGCATCAGGACCCATAACATTCGGAAAAGATTCTCGCAAATGGTGAGAAGCTTTGGGGTTTTAAAGAGGACTGATCCCTAGTTATCAAGAAAGCAGTGTTCAGAATGTCTTCTTCCCCTGAGGATTTGCAAGAGCTGAGATTTGAAGGCTCTCTTTTCCCATAGCAGCTGCTTATTCGAGAGCCGGTGCAGGGACACAGATGCCATGGGGTGGCTGGGGGGAAGGGGAGGAGGGGGGCAGTGCAGTCCTCCTGCTGGGTCAGAAGAAGGGGAGGTACAAATTTACTCCAGGAGCATTTTCTCAAATCTCTTTAGGAAAAAGAAGGATGATGTTTTTAGCAGATCCTCAAAACCTAATAAAGTTTGTCTCTTTAAACCAAATTAATAAAATAACAATGATCATTCAAAAAATGCAGATAACATTATGTCAACAGGCCCACTGAGGCCTTTGCATTGTCTGTTCATAACACAGGCAGGACGCTTGTTTTTTCCCTGGTTGAGGCGGGCCTTCTGCCTCAGGGAGAGCTGAGCTCTTCGGGAAAAGCCTGTATGGGGCCTGCCTCAGTTCCCCTCTGTGCAGCTGTCCCTGCCTCCTGGGCCCCCAGTGGCTCGCTGCCTCTTTGCTAGCCTGCCAGACTTGGCAGTGACAGCTGGGAGACCTTTTTAGTCCCATGCCCTTGGCTGGGCCATAAAGGATCCTATGTGGGCCCAGGAGACCTGCCAGCCCACACCTCCCAGCCTGCCCTGTTCAGGCTGCAGACACGGGGGCTGGCAGGGCAGACGAAGGTCGGCCTCAGAGCGAACTGAAAAGTCCAGACTTAGGCACTGCCCAAGTCCTGCCGACCAGCGGAAAGCCTGGTGGCACAGAGCTTAAGGTCAGTTGGCCCTGGAGTAGTTAGGTTTGGCCGTCAGACCTTTGGAAATGCCCTGAGCCATCTGTTACCAAGAGTGGTCATGCCTGAGAGTATCAGCAGGTGGGGTGCACTGGCTCGATGCAGGGTGCCTTCTGCATAAGGTTGTACCCGACAGCTTGGGCCAGGGGCCCATAGATGTCAGGAACCACGTCCAGGTACCCGGCCTAGGCTCTGCTGCCCCGAGGGGCCTGTGGATTCGAAAGGTGAATGAGGACAGCTTCAGATTTCTTAGAAATCACAGCTTGCTGCCCACTTTGCCACTTTCTTTGGCTTGTTTTCACCTAAAAGGGTCCCCTCTCCCACCTGGCCCCCTGTGGTTTAGTGGTAGTCAAGGGTCCTGAGTTGGCCACCCAGGGAACCTGTGCTCTTGTCCCTCCCCTGGGTACTTTCACCCTGGGACAGGGTGGGAGACGTGGTGGCAAATTTTACTTTGTCCCACCCGTTTGCTCCCTCCTTAGCAGCCCTCTATTCCCTGTCAGAGATATTCTCAGGCATTTTATTGTAGGAAAGGCTGACCCACATTTTCCGTTTGGAGTGAGCTTTTCAGGGAAGGAGTCAATGTGCACCACCACCACCACCCCTGTACCGCTGGTCCCCCTGCCCCAGGTTCTCCTCTCTGCTGCTGCTTTAGCGGTGGTGCTTTTATTTAATTGTTTTGCTGTGTTTTCAGTGAGTCCAGTCCAAGTATCAGATACGTCTGAGCCATGAGGGACATAGCTGCCAGGAGCACACTCCGTTCTCATCAGCACCCTAATGTTTTGTTTCTTTTCCGGCAGGTTTTGACTGGAACTTGGTCTTCAAATGGGATTACATGACCCCAGAGCAGAGGAGATCCCGGCAGGGGAACCCTGTTGCCCCCATAAAGTAAGTGCTAGGCATCTCTCGGGGTGTCCCTCACAGATAAGGCCCTGGCTCTGGCCCCGTTTCCTAGAGACGTGGTTAGGCTCTTCATCTTCCTGCCCGCCAGTGACACCGTTTCCCCTGTCCTGGCTCCAGGAAGAGTTTCTGCCACCGGATCATGGACTAAAGTACTAAAGACTAAAGTTTTCCTCAGACAAAGCCCATAGATGAACTATACGAGGCAGATCTACGAGTTCTGGGCGTTCCCTCACGTTTGTACGGTAGAGTGGTTTCCAGCAGGATGGGCTCTTCAAGTTGAACTCGGGGACCAGGGAAAAGGGCAAGTCCGGGAGAGTGTGAGTCCCCCCTGCTGCCCTAACTGGTCCACTGCCCTCCCTGGGCTGCCTCTGCTCACCTGCTGGCCCATTGAGGAGAGAGCTTGGAGCCATTAACAGCCGGCTTTCAGATCCTCAGGCCATGCCCTGCTGAGGAATTCAGGCTGGGAGGAGTCAACCATCTGTGGCTAGGCATGAATGTGGGGTGTCTCTTCAGGCTAGACACACAGTTAAGTGGCAGCAGTACCACTGACTTTCAGCAGCGACGACCAACACTGACTTCCATCAGTGACCACCCACACCGACTTCCGGCAGTGACCACCCACACTGGCCACTGGCACCAACATCACAGTCTGCTCTAGACTGCCCCGACTCAAAATTGAGTTCTCAGGGCATCTACTGGGATGGAAGTAGGGGCTCGGTTGATTCCCTCCCAAGCTGAGGAAACACAAAGGTGTCAGCTAACAGAAGGTCCCAGCTAACAGGAGGAACAGGCTCCAGGATAAGGAGGAGGATGGCTGACATCGATCATTTCCCAAGTGTGCTGAGAGCTTGTGCGTATTGTTTTTGGTAATCCTCTAAGGAAACTGAGGCACAGAAAAGCCAAGTACGTGCCTACAGCCGCTTGTCAGGGAGTGCCCCCAGCTCCAGCAGTCACTCTCTCGGAGGGGACACTGGGTCCAGCCCCTTGCACTGTGGGAGTGTCCGAACAGGGTAGGTGGGAGGCATTAGAAGTCAGCAGTGGAAAAGCAGAGTGAGGGCATCCTGAGCTCTGAATGGGGAGCCATGGCTGTGCCGTGGTTTTTAAAGTTAGCTTATAGAACTGACCTTGGCATTAAAATGCAGGAGCTCTAACCTTGACCTCTGGCCTGTCCTCCCTCTCTGCCTTTTCAGAACCCCTATGATCGCTGGCGGGCTCTTCGTGATGGACAAGCTCTACTTTGAAGAACTGGGGAAGTACGACATGATGATGGACGTGTGGGGAGGAGAAAACCTGGGTATGTGAGAGCCTGGGTCTTCGCTTTCCAGTTCTGAGGAAACCATGGCCTTTTCCTGCCCACCAAGGGGGTCGAAATGAAAAGTGGAAGTTTTGATGAGGCTGTTAGGCTAGAGCGGGCGGTGTGCAGGGAGCCAGTTGGGGAAACAACACAGAACTGTAAAGGCCTTCGTCACCAATCCTCACCCCCCAAACAAGTATAGATAGCGTCCCTTGCACTATGCTTTCTGGGGCCGGGCGTTAAGTCTGTCGCCCTAAATTAGAGCACAGGATGCTAAAAGACAGGCATGTCCTTGAAGGGAAAGGCAGGCTCTTTAACGTCCTCTGGATCCGAGGGTTTGGACAGCGAGCTTCCAACATGGGGAAGCATTGCAGGCTGTGGGCTTCCTGTCAGCCACGTGGGGTGGAAAACCAGCCTGGGCCAGCCTCGTGGGGTAGACTGAACAGTGATGCTGGGAGTCACATGGAGCCGAGAGGCCGTGGCATTTAAGCCCTTCTTGGCTGTTTTGTGAATGGTTCTAAATTGGTTTGACTTTTTTTGTTTCCATTTTTAATAACCCATGCCAATCAGTTTTCCTTAGGTTTAGGGATGATGAAATTTTGTAGATTTTGGTCTACATTACTAGCTGTGTCATATTTATCATGTTAAGATAAAAAGACTCTTCTTCTCATGTTCTATTGTTTATTTAGGGTTTTCTGCCGGGGTTCTGAGCTGAGTCTCACCAGCCACTGATGCTGTTGAATTAATCACCCTGGGCTTGGGTGGGCGCGCCCTGGGAGAGAGCGGGGCAAGGACGAGGAGGGAAACATGATGTCACTGTCATTTTTAGTCATTCTACCTGTATCAGAAACTTGGGGTTTTTTTGTTTAAAAGAAAGATCTAGACTAGCCTCTTATTTTTCTCTGTTTTATGATGTTAAAGTTGGTGATAACATCTCCGCTGTGGAGAATTTTCTGCCGTGGTTTGATGTTGAAACCTTCTCTAGACTCAGTAAGCACCCTGGGACAAAGGACCATGCGTCAAACTCCTTTTGTTTTATTTAACGACACGTTGACAGGCAGGGAGGACTTGTATTAAAGTCGTTTGAGCACAAAAGACTTCAGAAGAATTATTAACCTTCTGAGGAGAATTCTGAGTCACCCTCGCTCCGCACACATCTCCCCATGCCCCGCGGAGGCCTGGCCAGCCCAGGACCCCCCAGTAGGACAGCGGGTCACTTAGGTGACTGTCTCCTGAAGCCGCTGTGTGGTTTTCAAAATGTGTGCTGTTAGCGGAAAGCATGGATTCGGCAGTTGAGGTGACGGCCAGCTTTGTGTCACAGGGTAATTAGTGTTGATTGAAGCATCAAGGGGACATTCCACAGAGAGACCAGAGGAAGGGAGAGTTTTCTTAAATGACCTGGTTTGTTTGTTGTTCTGTTGGTGGTGGTTTGGTTTTATATTCATGCAGCTGTGCCATAAGGGAGGCTCCCCAGAAGGGCTTGAGGGGACTGGGGGCAGGGCGGGGTGGCATGGGGTGGGAGGGGCTGGAGCACCCCTGCCTGGGCCTCCTCTGGCACCTTCCCTCCCCTTGCCTGGCTCCGTAAAGCCACATCGCTCCCCATTGTCTTCAGAGGTCAAGCGGGCGCACGGGTTTCAGCAACAGAGGTCCCCGTCTGAGTCTTTCTTTCTGAAACGGCTCTGACTCCGTTCTCTGAGCGCCGGGTGCACACCGGCCGTGTCTAGCCTGTGTGGCCTGCGCGGACATGAGTGAGGAGAGATGGAGTGCAGGGGTGCGGGAGTGAAATCCAAAACCGTCTCCTCCAAGTACCCCCTCTCCCCCACCAAAAGGAAGCCCTGCAGCTTCCGCTTTTCCAGCTGGTCAGGGAGCCGGGGAGCTACATGTAAACGCTGCATGTAAACAATTAAAAAGACAAAGAATCAGATCCGGAGCCCCTGGGAGACTCACCGCTCAGGCTCCTTGGGCGTGTTTGTCCTCTGTGCCGGGTCCCCACAGCTTTGGGATAGAGGCTGCTTTCAGCTTCTGGTACACCCACTCATCTGATGCTTTCTCGGTTCTTTTCTTTCTTTCTTTTTTTCTTTTCAGTTAAAGGATGGCTAACACACAGTGTTACGGTTTCATCAGTGTCAGGTGCACAGCATAGAGATACACCCCCATACACTTCCTTTCATGCTTTCTTGAAGGACCAAGGTCTTGCCTAAGATCCCAGAGCTGGTCATTAGCAAAGGCCAAGATGCCTAATTCAGAATCTACCAAGTTCTCTTGAGGAGCCGTTCCCTCGTTGTAGCAACCCCAACTTCAAGTGAAATCAGAGCTAAATGTAGTCATCATCATGCGTGGCCTTCAGAACCTCCCACCAGATCCCTGAGTGGACCCCCCTCCTTTCAGGGGTTCCCCCTACAGCAGCCACAGGACCTTCCTCCCCCCCAGCCCCAATTTTGAATGTTCCAGTTAGACAAATGTACGTTTAATTTCACATCCTGAAATACAGAGAACTTCTTATTCAAAATGTTGTTGGACACAAAGAAAGAAAAGTCAGAAGTCCTTCATTGCAGAGGCTGGGGTGGTCACACCCCTGCGTTTCTCAAGGCTGAGGGGATTGGTTCCAAAAGGCCCCGAACGGCAGCATGGGTCACTCGTTTCCAGCCACTGGGGTGTTTCCTTGACTTCAGCTGCGCAGTCTGGGTACCTGCTGCCGCAGATGAGGCCTGGCCTAGAGGATTTCCCCAGCACCTCACTCGGGGTCTGCCGTAGTCCCCCCTTGACCTCTGACCCTTCCATACTTGCAGTAGTGACTGCTAGTTCTGTGGATTCCGTCTGGCCTCCTCACTGTGTTCTTGATGTCGAGGAAGTGCCCGTTTATACCAACCACGACGTCGGCTGCGGCCACTCAGATGGCTGGCGATTAGGACAGGTCAGGTCAGTGGATGGCGGGCTGTTCCACACACCAGCCGCTTGCTGAGCTTTACCCGAGGACAGATGCTCAGGGCGATGAGTGTGTTGATGTCGGCCTGAGCGTCGCCAGCCCAGAGCATCTCCGTACTCCTGCAGGTGGATTCTGTGTCCAGGCAGGCGAAGCACTGGTGACTGGCTGGGGAGCTCCGTGGCCAGCCTTGAGGGATCTGTGACTAACTCAAGCGTCTTTGGTCACTACTGTAGTCCCGGAGGCACCTGTGAGCTCCCCAGCTGACTGGAAGCCTGCTGATAACTCACAGCATGGATGTTTATGGATAAGCATAAATTGTGAAGTTTAAGGGAAGCGTTTTTTTCTCCCAGGTAGAGAAAGCCCAGGTGTGCCGTAGTGCTCAGTGCATGGAGAGGAGGTTTAGAGGAAGGCATATAGGGCAGCCCACTGCATTTAGGATCAAAGCTTTACCGTGTGGCCAATTTCGTGCCTATTGATGTTTATACACCTTCGGCAATGGCTTTTCTAACAGTGTTGATATGAAGCAAGTGCCAGTGTCATAGCCCATGGTCACGAACCAGCTAGTGAAGGATTCGGTGACAGCGTTTCGTTGGTCGGTAGTGCGATGCTATACAGACATGTGTGGTCTTACGGCTGGGGTCCTTTATAATCAGAATAGACCACAGATTCACATTTTCCTCAAGGTGTCTCATCTGAATCTGAAAAACTGTGTCCATGTGCTCGCTCCCTTTTGAACTTGGAGTAGAATCGTTTAGTGAAAACATGGGATTTGGTAACATCAGTCTCATTGGCTTCCATAATTCAGATCTGTGCTAAAATCTACGATGGCGCATGCCCCAGCGTAGGTAATTTGTATGATATTTCTCTCCTTTTGGTCTACACCACTTCACATTTCTGTCACACAACACCGTAGCGGAGACCCCCTCCTGGTGAGCTGAGTGTGAATGTTCACTCGCTCTTTTTTGTCTCCCCAACCCCATTGAGTTGATCGTTTGAAGTGGTGTACGTTTAAGGGCCACAACTTGATGACCTGACAGACGTGTACTTTGTGAGATGCTCCCTAGAGCCAAGCTGATTCCCAGATCCATTTCACCTACTCTCCAGAGTATGACACGGAGCCGGGAGCCCCGGGGTGTGTCAGCTGTCTGCACCAAAGAAAGTTCAGGAGCATGTTCTGGAGGGAGTCAGGCCCCTTATTCCCACCACCTTCAGCCACTGAGGGCACCAGAGCCCTTTGATAGGACAGTGGCGGGCGGGTGTTGGTGCCCCATCTGGGGGGACAGCAGCCCAGGGCTCTGTCAGTCACCCTGTCTCGTTCCTCCTCTCAGAGATCTCGTTCCGTGTGTGGCAGTGCGGCGGCAGCCTAGAGATCGTCCCCTGCAGCCGCGTGGGACACGTGTTCCGAAAGCAGCACCCCTACACTTTCCCAGGTGGCAGCGGCACGGTCTTCGCCCGGTAAGTGGTCGTGACCAGGCCATCAGTGACCACCACCCCGACACAGTTAAGCTTGGGCTGCACAGAGACAGGTGTCCCCCACCAGGGTACCACACACCACTGACCAGGGCCACCAGTATGCACAGCAACGTGCATGCCTCCCAAGGGCAGTGTGCTGAGAAGCTGCACCCTAGGACAGTCTCAAAGAGACACAGCTGCAGTGACGGAGGGCGGACGGGGCTGGGCTGGGGTCCTGGGCTGGGGTGCTGGGCCACGTCCCGATGCAGTGGTCACTGCACCCATCTGTACGCTCACACAGTGGTGCAGCCCCAAGAGTGTATGAAGAAACATGATCATGGAGAAGACGAGCTTATTTTTTTTGTATGTGTTGCCATCCAAGGAACAACGTGTGAACAGTGTGTAGGTTAAGCCGTACTGAAGTCAAGCCAGAAAATCTACACGGCATATAGATCAGATTTACGATAGATACTAGATACATCTCAGCAAGCATGAAGCTGCCAAACGAAGAGCTTTCTGAAGAAAACAGGCGAATTACCAGTCGTGGGCCCACGGCTTTTTCTAGGGAATTCTTTTCATGCTAAAGATAGAATAGCATATAAGCCAGCCCGCCTGGCCTCTGGAGGTGGGAGTAGTCAGCCCGGTGTATGAGTAGCTGATAAGATGATTGTAACCACTGATAAATGCCATGAAACAGGTAAGATGTGGTCCTGTGGCTGAGCATGAGAGGGACGGGGACAGGTTTGCAGGGAGGCCCGCAGCCAGGGGACCCTCTGAGGAGGTGGCGCTCGGTTCAGCCCCTGCAGGACAAGCAGGTCCCTCGGCGCTGAAGTCAGTGTGACTTCAGAGCAGGAGGACCCCAGTGGGACTAGGGCCGAGAGAAGGAGGGGAAAGTAGACAAGCCCCCGTGTGGGTCGTGGGAAACCGGATGTTGTTCTAAAGCCAGGAAAGCTGCTGGAGGCGCCTGACCTTTGAGCAGGTACCTGACTTCTCTGTTACAAGCTTTAGCGAGCGAGGTGACACCAGGAGGAAACGCTGGTGCAACTGTCCCTCCCTTCCCCTGCTCTTCTAAGAGCTGTTGCGGTGGCCCAGGCCAAGGAGAGGTGGCCTGGACCCAGGGTGGGGGCAAAGGGGGGGCGGGTCCCAGCCACCTTCCAGCAGACAACATTGACCGTGGCCTGGCCATGGCCAAGACCAAGAGCCAGGAATTAAGAGCGAGTCCTAGGACTTTGCCGACCTGCTGCCCCCACCAAAGTAGGAGCACTTGAGAGAGGGTGGAAGTAGGTTGGGGAGAACAACTCGCTTATCTCTTATACTTGGATTCCAAGTACAGACGGCACAGTACACACGTGTTCTGCAGCAGGTGGCTTCGGCACAGAGATTCTGCAAAACTCTTACGACGCTGAACAGCAAGTTACTTCTAACCAAATTATCTTCTTTCAAATTCTGTCTTTTCTCAAATGTTGTCGGACTTCGTTACTGTTCCTTATTAGAAACAAAAGTATGTTCTCATCCAGTGAGCTCTATAAAATCAAACAGTAATTGGTATTTTCTTCCCAAGGACAATGCAAGATTCCCCCAAAACCTCCTGTGTAGACACATCAAATACCCAAATCCCATTGGTCACTACTAGCACATGGCGTGCTTTTGGAAAAGAATGTGTTAACACTCACAGAACATTGCTTTATATGCTTCTTTCTTTAAAAGTACTCTTCCTTAGACAGGAAATGTCCTCACTGTGTTTTGTGGCCCAGGAGCCTGTCCATACAGTAGAGGCCCGGAGAGAGGACAGACCCAGGTTTTCTGTATTTGGGGCAGCAGAGATCTGCTGGCCTTCTGTGAGGCTCTGCAGCCCTCTGCTCCAAGGACTCTGCTAAAAAATAAGGAGGTAGAATCATATTATTTCTCAGGTCCCCTTCCAGTTCCAAGTTCTCTCCGATGTCTGATCTGTGGCATTAAGGTTTAAGTATTTCACCATTTAAAAATTGGGACTTCAGAAATAGCTAATAGTCTCATAGTGTGTGTGTGCGTCTGGCTGTTCTGAGTACCGGGCAGATACTAGCTCACATCATTCTCATAAAACCTTACTAACGAAGTGCCGTAAAGGAAACTGAGGCACAAGGAGGTTCAGTCCCGCAGTCCAAGTTCACACAGGCGGAAGGTATCAGAGCCGGTGGTCACACGGGCAGTCGGGCACCAGATTTCATGTCATCTCCACACGTTGTGCTCCCTAATCCAGACCTGCAGGGGCAGCTAGTGCCTGAGGTCGCTGGAACTTGTCCATTAGGTACAGACTGAAATGGGCACCAGAACACGGTGTGGAGGCTGATCTCATTTCTGTGGGTTAGTCAGTGAGTCAGTGAATGATGAATGAATGAATGAATGGAGCAAGTAGCCCCAGTGCGGTCTTACGTACGTTGCTTTACCACCCCAGCTGTGCATGTGGGCACCCACACTTAGCTGGGTAAGGTGATATGACGTACCTGCAGATTCTTCCAGTCCCCGGTGATGGCGGCCACATCCCTTAAGACCGGTTGAGAGTGATCCCGAAGGCGTGTTTCTCGCTGCATTTCCAGTTAGCTTCCCACAAGCGCCTTAAGAGACTGGAGGGCGCTGTGTGCGTGCTTGAACCCATGTGTGCATTGGAGCCCACCCCCCCCAAACCCCGGGGCAAGGGAAGGTCCCCATCAGAACAGTAGCACACAGTGGAGTTGAGCCATAGACGGACGTTTGGTTTTAGGGTTAGAGTTAATGGCAAGACCCTATTAACGTGATTGATATTAAACAGTGGAAACCAGTTTCTTTTTTTTTTTTTTTTAAGATTTTATTTATTTATTTGACAGACAGCAATCACAAGTAGGCAGAGAGGCAGGCAGAGAGAGAGAGGGGAAAAGCAGGCTCCACTGAGCATAGAGCCCAATGCGGGGCTCGATCCCAGGATCCTGGGATCATGACCTGAGCAGAAGGCAGAGGCTTTAACCCACTGAGCCACCCAGGCGCCCCTGGAAACCAGTTTCTTACCGGACTTTCTTCTGTTACCACACCAAGCCCTAGAGCTGGCCCGTGCGAGTCACGCCTTCTCTCTGCTGCCCGCTTCCTGATGGAGCTGCTTTGTGCTGAGTATGGGGGTGGCGGTGGGGGGGGGAGCGCAAGCGAGGGGAACCTGGATCAAAGTGGACCCTTCTGGGGGCCCCTGTCGCCACACACCAAGAGGACTGTTGGGCATCTCGTAGGTACCAAAGAAACTTTTGAATGAGTGGACTGAACCCAGCACTGAGCAGGGCACAAGCTGACTCATTGAGGCTATGTACAGGTCTTTCTGTAGTAACTGGACAGAAAGATGTTGCTTTGCATTTAGGAATTAAGAAATGACTTAATTACTTAATGACTTAGGAGATTCCGTACCACTGTGTGAGTGGAATTCACAAAAGCCATTGAAGCCATCAGGGCTAAAAGGGACCTAGGAGATGCGTGAATGCAATCCTTTCATCTTACCCACAAGCAGTCCAGGTCCCAGAGCACTGAAGTCACACCGCGGGTTAGGGATGGGGCACAAGGTGAGGCATGGGCCACTCTGTAATAACACTTACACCCCAGCATCCCAGGCACGTTGAATCTTTAACGTGGGCTCTCACCCCACAGCCGGTCAGGGATCTCGTTCACAGCCGCCCGTAGAATGTCCACCGGTTTCCAGCGGCTCCACTCATCCATTCATTTGATCACATTCCTGGCGATGGTCTTGGGTTTCTAAATTTTCTTGCCATTATAAACAATGCTGAAGTGAGCATGTCTTCAGCTATATATTCTCCTGGAGGTACTTTTTTAGAAGTGGGAAGTGCCAGATCAGTGGAGGAGGTGCGTTCCTTCGTGTTGTCCTGCCTGTCTCGTAAGTGGTGTTCTCAATAGTTCATCTCCCGTGCGAAGAGAAAGAAGGGCTATACGTCACGCCGTGTGAGAGTAGACACCCCGAGTAGAAGTTATTTTAATAACTGTAGCTCAGATCATTTGAAAGGCTCGCCCTTTAAGAGACCTTTCTGTAGAAGAAAGGAATTCTTTTCAAAGGTGAACATTGCCTCCTGATATATTTCTTTTGGAAGAACACAATGTCTTCTATATGGGACCTTAAGGAAGTGTGAGTCTGCTTGGGAACCGAGTCCAGGACCTGGGAGCAGAGAGACTCACTATATGATGCTGCTTCATATGTGCCCTAAGGGGAGTGTGGGCAGGTCAGATCTGACGCCCACACTCGTGGGAGCCTTGCACACCGGCCCTGTATGCAAACATAGCTTGTTCCAGTGGCCTTAATTGATCACGCATCATGGTTTTGCGCTGTAAGTAGGTGCGGTTCTGAGATTTAAGCACGTGGTTTTCTTGCCTGGCAGAAGAGCCCATTCCATCTGGGTCCCCCCAGCACAGTGTAGTTGGTGGGAGCCCTGGATATGGGGCTTCAAGCTTTTCTCCCCTTCCTATCACCAGTCCTTGTCCAAACCAAATGCTCTCTCAGCTTAGGTCTGCAGGGGGGGGGGGGGGTAGTCTTTAATAGTACTTATCTGTTTTTACCTGTTCCCCAGAGCTGTCTAGTCATGTTGCAGCCATGATGAGAAGGGCCCCAGAGGCCAAGGATTCCTTGGCTGTCCTCCCCGTGCCAGCCGCCCGTGCATGCACGATGCAGGTTACCGTGGTGACGCTCTCTGTCCTTCTGGCCGGTCCAGCCCGAGTCTCTTCCTCCCAGGACCTGCCCATGCTGCAGGTCTAACTCTGTCTTTTGCTCTTTGACAATCTGTTTCTGTGAAAGACGAGAAGGCGAGTTCCGTTTGCTCCGTAAGCACCTGCTGGGTGCCCACTGCCCTCCAGTCCGGGCCTGGGTGCCGAGCAGGGACAGCCTGCTCTCTGCGTGCCTGCCACCACTGCCCGCCCGCCTCAGGGGCCCTTCCCAAGTAGCCCTCCAAGCAGACAAGTGCACACGGAGTGTGCTGATGGGAAGAAGGCAAATCCCAGCTCAAGGGGCCTTATTTTGTTTCTAGTAACACCCGCCGGGCAGCAGAGGTCTGGATGGATGAATACAAAAATTTCTATTATGCAGCAGTGCCTTCCGCCAGAAATGTTCCTTATGGAAAGTAAGTGTCACTTGAGCCCTCTCATGCCACTTTGCTCGGGATCCTGGCAGGGGTGGGGGAGCCTGTGGTCAGCCCACACCCCATGAACCATTCTGCTGCCAGAGGCGAGAACCGTCACCCAGGCGTCAAAGCAGAGGCGTCTGCTCAAGGCTGGGCAAGGGCCCAAGGCAGGAGGCATGTGGGAGGTGGGCCAGGGCCGCGGGGGCAGGAGTGTGGACAGTCCAAGCTCCACTGCCTGCCTCCATCCTCTTCCCATCAGCAGCTTTCCAGATCTGATGTAAGGAGCTTGTCCATTCTCGAAATTGGTAAAAGAATCTTGTTTCCCTCTCTTCCAGTATTCAGAGCCGATTGGAGCTCAGAAAGAAACTTAGTTGCAAGCCTTTCAAATGGTACCTGGAAAATGTCTACCCAGAGCTAAGGTAAGCCGCTGGGGATCGGGGTCTTGCTCCACGAGGGCTTAGGAGTCGTGGATGTCAGAGAGGTGGGAGGCCCAGAGAGGTGACCAAGTAAAGCTTGTGGCCCTGGTGAGAGGCCAGGAGCTGGGGCTTCCAGCGAGAGCTGTGTATCCTCACCCCACAGCTGTCCCTAAGCACCCCTGAGAATGTGCTTCCCAAATGGCAGCCTCCTGCTGGGTGACCTTCCCGTTCTCCACAGAGGCAGAAACAGCCCCAGGTGGCATCTCTTTTAGCTCATGCCCTATTGGCGAGAGGAAAAAGGCTGTCCCCCCCCCCCCTTTTTTAGGGCCCAGAGGCGCCCCCCCCCCCCCCCCCCCCCCCACTCCAGGCCCTCCCTGCTGCGAGGTACCTCTGCCCGGCCTCCCAGTGCTGGAGCCGAGAGCAGTGCTGACATGCACAGAGACCAAAGAATGAATCCGCTGCCCTCCTTCCTGCTTCACTCCTGCTGTCCGGATGCTGGTGCCCATCCTGTGGGCCTGTGAACAGACGGCGGCACCCAGCAGAGCCCGGAGACCAGACCCCCGCCTCCAGGCTGCGTCCGGCACTAACGCCGGGCCCTGCTTCCCTCCAGGAGACGACTTTCTGATGGCAGAAGTGCTTTTCTGTGGCTTCTGTCTACACCCGCTGCTTCCTCTTGCGCTAATGGCAGCTCCGCTTCCTCGGGGAGCCCTTGAGACCCTCATCAGAAGCCTGCAGGTTTGCAGTTTCGGGACCCATCCGAACGTCATCCTCGTAAAGGGATTGCCAGACGGGTTTTGCTTTAACACAGCACGGTCCTCCTTTCCCAGCGAGGGCGTGGCTCCAACGCAGGGGCAGGCGGAGTCACCACCATTATCCTTCAGGCTAACCCCCATTATCCTTCAGGCTAACGGCTCCTTCAGAGTCCTTGTCACCAAGGTTTGTTTGAGCATTCGCTAACACCCCCTGCCCCGCAGCTCTTCACAACCATCACCCCCGCAGCTGTCCCCCGAGCAGTGGGGACAGCAGGCCTTCTCCTCCCCTGGGCCCCCACCGGTGACAGACAGCTTGCTCTGGGGCCCGAGAGAAGACTTGGTCACCCTCGGGCGGCCCCTGATCATTGCCTCGGACCCAGCCCGTGCGGCGCTTCCCACAGCAGCCTGCAGCCCCGTGGTGGGGACCACTGTGCTTTTGCTGTCACAGTCTGTGATGTGGTGGGTAGTGCTGCCAGAGTGACAATAAGTGCAGCTTCGCCCTATGGACACCCCTGCTGTGAGGTGCCAGGGGGCCTGTGCCACTTGTCTAGAACACTGAGTCCCACACTGGCAGGGGAAGCTGACCCCCGACCCGCGCCCGGCAGGGGAGACACCGCCTTGACACTCGTGTGCGTCTGTAGTGCTCACTGCCGCTCGCTGCCACTCCCGCTCCCCTGCCCCGTGCCCCAGACACTGGGCTCCACGTGCGTGCAGTGAAACATCTTACGTGATCCTTGGAACGGATCTGCTTCACAGGTGCTGTGCAGTAGGCTCTGAGGTTTGGGGGGCGCCTCGAGAGATGGCACAGTGGGTGTGGGGCCCAGGCTGAGCACAGACCTGGGTGGAACCCTAAGGCATGTGGCCCCGCCCACAGGTGCCGTCCCTGTCGGTGGCAGGCTGCCCGACAGAGCAGCAGAGGGTTCTCCCCTCTGCCCTGTAAAGGTCAGAGCCCAAGTCTGCCGGAAAGCCCAAGGCCATGGGATCTCACCTTGTGAATTCGTTTTCTAGAGAACTTCAGCAAGCTAACATTGAAGAGTAGAGGAGCTTTTCTTTTCCAGAAATGTTTTCCGGATATGGAAAGAATGCTTCTTCAACTTGAAATCTTCACTTCGGGTTAGAAATCCAGGACATTCGAGAAATGCCGGCCAGCTAACACAGTCCGCCTGTGGGAAGGGGGTTCCTCTCCTCTCAGGGTTCCTGCTGCTGGAGACGGACTCACCGAGCAAGGGGGTGGACGGTGGGAGCCAGGGGGCCTGTGGAATTAAGCAGATGATTCTCCTCTTGCTTTCCAGGGTCCCTGACCACCAGGATATAGCTTTTGGGGCCTTGCAGCAGGGAACCAACTGCCTGGACACTTTGGGACATTTTGCTGATGGTGTCGTTGGAGTCTATGAGTGTCACAATGCAGGGGGGAACCAGGTATGTGGGGAGTGGGGCTTAAGCCCCTGCAGGGAGGGGGCCCTGAGCTTACGAGTCCTTGCTGCTGCCTTTTTCCTGTGACCCAAGGTGTCTGAGGTAGCATGTGGCCCCAGCTGGTCACCCACAGGCAGGCAGCCACAGGCTGGGGGTGGGATGCCCCAGATCTTGACAGATACGTGGAGCCTGCCGTCAGCCTCGGGCCAGCCTCTGCCACCACAGCAGGGGACACCGTGGATACCACCGACATCCGGCATCCCTCATCAAAGCAGGCCTGCAGGGCTGGTGGCCTTCCTCTCCCCTTCCTCCTTCTCCTCATCTTCCCGCCACCTCTGTCATCCCTGTGGCGTGTGCTTGTCCCCAAAGCACCTGTTCTGTGTCTCCGTGTCTGGTCTCCGAGCAGCTCATAAACACCTGCTTGGGTCCCAGTTTTAATAGGCATGGGCCCTGCAGCTGCTGCCAAAGTCATTATCGGTCTCTGCCTGTTAGATAACACTGGCTCGGATAGAGAATATTAGTAATTACTAGCTTCAGTCTGACGCACACACAGCTTGTCCTGGATGCGTAAAGCCCCTCACCTTCTGTCCTCACTGAAAACAGGACAGAGAAGTGAAGGCCTGTTGGGCCTAACCGTGGCCTCTATGTTCCAGAGGACAATGTTCTAGAAAAGCAGTTTTCCCATAAAAAAATGATAGGTATTTGGCAAAATGTGGGCTTTGTGCCCAGAAGAGTCTGGGTCATGCTAGGTATTCTTATCTCCTTGAAAACGTGCCAAGCTCTCAGAGGACCTACAGTTTAAATGAGGGTGTGGGGGGGTGGTTAGCTAAGTGTATCCCAGATTTATTGATCACAGAACCTTCTTTAAATAGAACTCTTTTTAGGAGAGGGCACCTGCTTTTACGTAAAGTTCGTTGTTCCGAATCCCCCTAGGGGGTATCTGGGCGGATTGCGATCCCCAGATGTTTCGTCTCCTGTCTTCACTTGGTGATATCTTAACAGTTGCTTGGACCGGTCTGGACATCCTCAGACAAGGGAGGGCGAGCCAGCTTCAGGCGGCAGCCAAGGCTGGCCCAGTGCAGGTGCCGCGCATGCTCCCCGGGGACAGGCTGTGAGCTTGGAGCAAGCACCCAGCCAGCCTCGGGGTGCAGCCTGGTTTGTGGATTTTGAGTATTTCAGAATGTTAGGAGATGTTAGGAGACAGCTGGAAGGAGAAGATCTAAGGAAGGAGGGAAGAAGGAGATTAGGAGGGAAGACTCACGTCCGGCCGAGTTTGTTGGGAGGGGACAGGAGGGACGGAAGGCGCCATGCCTGCCAAGAGTGTCTCTGCGTGTCTGTGTCAGGCCTTTGGTCTGACACTCACTGTGGTTCCACTTTCTGCTGGGGACTGCATGGCTCCGTGTCCCACTGATGCACACAGCGGTGGCCCACGGTGCAGGTCTGCCTGCAGGAAGTCATGCAGGGACGAGGCGTGAGAGGGTCTGGGGCTTCGGTGTGAGGTGGGGAGGCTGAGGGCATGGGGACAGGCGGGGGTTTTATCTGTCTCTGGCCAAGCTGGAATGAAAATACTGAAGTGTTGCCTTCCAAAAAGGGAAGCTTTGGGTGGGCTGGAAACACAGTGGATCCAGTGAGTCTCCGGAAGCTCCGTTTAGCCTTCGGCAGCAAGGCCGTGCTTTGGGGCCTGCTAAGCCCAGGGCGCTTCTGGTCCTCGTGGCCAAAAATCAGAGTCTGGCCAGTGCACCGGTCTGCGTGTTAGCATTCAGAGGAGGTGTGGCCCCGCGTTATCTGCCATCTGTATTGTTAGACTTCGTCCGATTCCAGGCTGGCCTCACCCCGTCCCACATTTAGTCACCGGGGTTTCCCCTTGGTCACGTGTGCAACGTTCTGATGATTCAGTAACCGTTGCAGGGGTCCACCCTGTTGTTTTAGCAGCTCTGACCAGCGCCGACTCCGTGCATTTGGAAGGTAGGTATGACGGCGGATAGTGAGGGATTTCCCGTTGCCACCCACCCTGCCCTCCCCGAGCTCAGGCGCCAGCTTCGGTCCTGGGTGCCATGCATGGCTCTTGCCCACACGGCATGGCCTCGGGGATGGATGGCACCTTTACCCCCGTGGCTTGTAACAAAAGCTGCTGTGGCCTGTGTGGTCGCCCCCACCTGTGATGGCTGGTGGCCGTGGCTCTGGATCCCCAGATCCTGCCTGCAAGCTGGTCTCTGAGCCTGCAAGCCCGTGGGGAGGCTGACCAGCCTGGCCTGCCGGGCGCATTGCTCCCTCACACCTGTCCCCCGCTTTCCTGGTTGTAGTCCCCTTGTTCATAGGCACGGGAGCCCAATGATGATGAGCTGCCCTCAGGATGCCATTTGCAGGGGAGGAAGTTGATTGGGACGGTACAGAAGGCCACCCAGAGGCTGCTGCTCCCAGCTGTGTGCACAGGCAACTGTGCTGGGCCATGGCCATGCCCAAACTTGGGCTGTCCCAGTGCTGTGCCTGGGGCTGTCGGGAAGAGCAGACAGCATGGCCCGTGCAGAGCACGCCATTACCTCTTTTTTTTCCCTTTTGCTCTTGTGAGACCATTGCTGTTCTCACACTGGGCCAGAGGAGCTTTCCCTCCTCCCAGCGGATGTCTGCGGAGTGCCAGCTGGACCAGCTGCAGGGCGCTCAGGGATCCTGGACAGGAGCACCCAGTCTTGCCTGTCCAGGGAGCAGGTTTCTACCATCTCTGAGCCCGCCTCCCATGGTTTTGTGCTGGAATCACCCCAAGAGCTTTCTGGAAATTCTGATATCAGGTCCCCCATCCAGAGAGCCTGATTTCATCGGCCTGGAGTCACAGAGCATTGGGGTTTGTGAAATCTCCCAAGGCGGGTGATTCTAAACAAGCCACTGTACCATGAGGGTTTTCTAGTGGGGAAGGCCACACTGGTGGATGACAGGCAATGTGACGACGTGCTGTTCCTTCACCCACACCTGGGGCCCACCTTCCTCCACGGACCAGCCTGCGGCCCAGAGAGCGGCCTAGACCAGCCCCACCAGCCTGGCTTGGTCTGCTGAGAATGTTCTCCACCTGCACCACCCAGTGCGATTCTCACAGACCCCATGTGGCCGCAGAGCACTCAGAATGTAGCTGGTGTGACTGAGGAGGTCAGGTGTTCAGCCATTTGGCTCAGCCATGGTGGGTAGTGGCCACCACATTGGGCAGCATGGGTCTAGAGCGGCAGGAAGCCCAGGCTCATGCTTGCTGCTCGCGGGTGTTCTGACGCATAGCCCTCCCATGAGTAAGTCCCGTCCGTACCGATGGAAAGCGATGCTTTTTTGAGTGGTGTGCCACCTGGGTGAGAAATGAGAGGGTAAATGGCGTTTCCTGACTGTAGACAGGGTCCTTCTTATCTGGTTTCTGGCAGAGCCTCAGCAGACACACAGGAAATGGGGAAATTAATGGCCATGCTTTTTTAAGAGTGGCAGCTCAAAAAAGCAATTCTTAAATATTTATGAACTTTATTTTACAAATTCAGATCATTGAAATGCAACAGAAGAACAAAGTGGCAGCCAGCTCTGTTGTCTGCACAGCTGAATTAGTTTTCCTGGAATTCAGTGTAAAGTCTGCTGTAAAATAATTAAACACACAATAGCAAGAAGGTTGTAGAAACATTTGTACGTGAGCTTTCCCTGGGTATCTGCAACCCTTCCACCGTCTTTTCGACACCTGCTTCCAAAAAGCATCTAGAAGCTTACCCACGGGGGGGGGGGGGGGGTTGGTGCCAGTACTTCACGTGAGCCTCGCTGAAGACATGATGCGTATATGAGTGAATGAAAGGTGAGGTGCACGCGCTCCTTCCTGGGGCCTTTTGGCTTCGAATGCCGCCCTGGGATACAGGTGACACTTGAGTGCCCATTGGCATCTCGGAGGCACTGGCTGTGGGGGGACAACCTGACAGGAGGTTGGAATTGACCCTCAAGTGTGGCGTGGGGCCCTTCCCAGAGGATGCTCTGCAGAGCTCACTGCCGGGGGCCAGTGGGGACAGGTGGGGACGGGGCTCCAGGCTCTCAAGTTTGAGAGATGCTAAGGAAAACAGTGCAAGCCCTCCAGAGCCTCGGAGAGCCTGTGTGTGACTTCGCAGAAAGACACCTGGCCCAAACTCACTGTTCCCCAAACTTACTTGACCTGAAACAGACTTCTCATAGAATCCCTCCCAGAGCACACTTTGGGAAACACTCATTAAAAGGTGAGAACACTGAAGCCAAAGAAAAGGAGCGGATCGGTCCCTGTCTGCCTCCCTGCTAGAAGAGAAGGAAGCTGCGAATAGGCCAAAGGGCTTCTCTGGAGCCTAGATGGGCTGCCTGTCTAGGGCAGACCATCTGTTCCAAGGTGACCGAGGTCCTAAACAGTGAGGCTTCTTTAAAAGGTAATTTATTACCTCCCTTACTTCTGTCCCATGAGAACAGAAAAAAGAAAGAAAAATAATTTCTTCATAGCATTTAATAGCGTCTCAAGTTACACAGTACACTTATCCGCAGGTGAGCCATTCTCCCCACTGGAGAGCCAGCCCGAGGAGGTCAGGGCCTTGCCTGTCTGTTCACAGCCGTGGGCCGGGCCCTGGGAGGGCACCTGAGGCATCGCAGGGCGCCATAAACAGTCACGGGAAGGATGGCTGAGTCGTGGCAGCTTTCCTGGGCGGAGAACAGAAAGGCATACGCTGGTAGGGAGTGTGTCCCAGTAGAATTCTGGGTTGGAAGTCCCCTGGCTTCTTCTGGATCCTGAAGGCTCACTTGGGAATTGACCCCTTTGAGAGGGTCAGGTCCTAGAGTGAAGGTTGGAAGCGGTCTCCTCCTGTTCCACCTGTGGCCCCGCCCAGAACCTTCTGCCTGGGGCTTCACGCTCCCTCACCCATCTTCTCCATTTTCCCACGTCCTGTCCCTTTAGACTGTCTTATAAATCGTTGTGTTCTCAGCCCTTAAGGGGTGTGTGTGTGTGTGTGTGTGTGTGTGTTTCTATTGTAAAAATAATAAGCAAGTTATTTTAGCACTCTCTGGCTCAGTTTTCCATCTCTAAGATGGGGTAATAACAGCTTCTCATGGGGCATAGCAGTGCCCAGCACACAGTAGGTGCCTGGTGTTAGCACGAGGGGGGTGTGTAAATACCCAAATCCATCCCTAGGGAGCTCAGGCCTTCAGGAGTGTCAGCAAACCAACTCACTGCTCAGTGAGGCTACACGCTGCATATTTCGCTACATGCTCCATGTGTAATTTTTCATCTTCACACATTATAATCCACATTCGTAAAGGCTGTTTCCAAGCCACACCCACAGGGGGCAGAGTCTTGCCAAAATAACACAGGCGGAAAAGACCCTGACCCGTCCACCTTGGGGGATCCACGCATGGGCCATCCCATGCTCTGTCCCAGGGTATGTCTTTCCATAACTTATTTTCTTCAAACATTTATTCATTTTTTTTAAGAGAGTGTTCCCAGCTCCCTGTTCGTGGTAGAGAACTAGGTGTGGGGCTCAGATGTGCACCCAGGGCTGAAACAGTCCATACTGTTTATCTTAGTTACTCGTGTTCTCAGAGCACTTTTGCCACATCATTCGGTGAACTTGGTGCTGCCCTGGGCGGCCCCCCCACTCCCGCCCCGCCCCCCGCCCTGGCACCTCCAGGTGGAGATCTGCCCTTCGGTAAGAAGTCACGTGTTGGCCCTGAGTTGGCTGGGGGGCTTGGGATCTCTGCTCAGCAGCATGACCCTGTCCCTCTCAGGCCCCGTTACTCCACAGCAGCCCTAATTTCCGGCATTGTGTTCCAGGAATGGGCCTTGACAAAGGAGAAGTCGGTGAAGCACATGGACTTGTGCCTGACGGTGGTGGACCGGGCGCCGGGCTCTGTCATAAAGCTGCAGGGCTGCCGAGAAAACGACACCAGACAGGTAGGGCGTCCCTGCCCTTCAACCCAGCCTTCCTGCATGCCCCCTGTGGCCTCAACCACCCCGCTCCTCTGTCCCACCGGGCTGCCCTGTCGGACCTCGGCTCCGGCCCTCTGCCATCTCCCACCAAGCTGGGGAGCTCCTGGCCTGCGGCAGGTGTTCCGTGAACCCCATGCTGGGCAAATGTGGGGTCAGAATGCTCATGCTGTTTGCAGGCTGTGCATGCTCGGAAGGCTGCCTTGCCTCCCATGCGCACCGGCTGGGGCAGTGTGCCTCCTCTCCTCCTCTGCCCCCCGTGGGTCGCTCCACCGTGAGTGCCCTCATCCCCGGGTATGTCTTAACATAACTTATTTTCTTCAAACATTTATTCATTTTTTTTTTAAGAGAGAGAAAGAGCTCATGAGCAGGGGGAGGGGCAGAGGCCGAGGGAGACTGGCAAGCAGACTCCCTGCTGAGCGTGCAGCCCGACACGGGGCTCAATCCCACGACCCCGAGATGATGACCCACGCCGAAATCAAAGAGTAGGAGGGCCAGCTGACCGCACCACCCAGGCACCCCCTTCCATAGCTTCTTGATTGATCTGTTTCTGTCTGTGCCTCACCCTCTAGCCAGACTGGAAGGGAAGGGGCCACATTTGTATGTTCAGCTCCTACGGGGGTCTGGATGCACCTTCACTAGGTAGGGGCCCCAGCGCCTCCAGGTCATTTCCTCCACCCCGCGCCATACAGGTAAGCAGGGCCGCTGGTCCCTTCTCTGGTCCTTCTTTGTAGCAGAGACTCGTACGTGCATGTCCTGAAAGTGTGTGTCTGGTGGTGCCGGCGAACGTGGGCAAGAGGCAGGTGGCAGGCGCAGGTTGGTCTGAGCGCTGGCCGTGACCACAGGAAGCTCACCGCCTTCTGCCTCTTCACACACCCCTCTAGCAGAGACACAGACCTCAGGCCGGGGAGCAGGGAGGCCCCACCCACTCATGACTTCTCCGCAGAAGCAGAAGCCCAGGGGGCCATGCAGGTGCAGGGCCTTGAGGGGGGAGGGCATGGCAGGCAGGGAACTTGGCCCAGACGCAGAGCCTGCCGAGAAGTTAGCGCAGCGCTAACCTACAAATAAGTACTAGAAAAGAAAGCAAGGTCTGTAACCACGTCACCAAAGGGAGGTGTTTTCGTTCTTTTTCACTTCTGTGTGCCGATAAACCCATGGCCCCGAAGGAAGGACCTATCGACACACCTCTCTCGTAAGCCACCAGTCTGATGTTGCTTATTTCTGATGACATTCTCGTTCTTTCCACTCCACCGGGCATTTCAAAGAAAAACTGCCTGTTCTTATTTATTCATTAAATACTTTTGCTTTTTAAATTTGCAAAAATGCTAAACAAGTGAGTTCGAGTGGACGAGACCTTATACACCTACACACACCCTCTCTCTCCCAACTGTCTGTGTATTTATACCTTCTGACATGCCAGCATGGAGAGCACTGGCTTGTCTTCGTACGGTCCCTTTTTGTGAAACAGAGGGATGTAGAGAAATGGAGGCACAAGGCCAACCAGAGCCTGGAGCCTGAGTGGGCTTCTCGTCCGAGACAGATTTTACCGAAGGGGAGGTAGAGACCCACGGAGTCAGCATCTCCTCTCCAGTGTCACCTGGGAGGACCGAGGCCGGGACCAGGTCCCTGGCTTCGATCCCAGCTGTCAGGGAAGTACTTGCGTCTGTCCATCCCTGGCCCGTGTGGGGTCTGTCCCTGGAACCCCAGCCTGGCTTCTGATGGACGCTTGAACCCCTGGAGTAGTTCAGTAGGAGCTTGCCTTATTTCCAGAGCTGACAGGTGTTCCTGGTGAGATCCCAGTTCTTGGGAGGCATAGGACGCTTTGGAGAGGCTCACACCAGGGGAAGGGAATGTCCTGCAGGCAGCTCTTCTCACCCCGAGACCTCACTGGGTGCGGAGCCCTGTGGCCCTGTTTCAGCAGGGCCTTGAGGGCCCAGAAAACTGACCCATGATTACAGACAGAGCTGGAGTTTGATTATTTTTTTAAGGACCTTCCATTTAGCTGAGGCTTTGACACTTGACAGGCAGAGCCCCTCCAGAGAAGGGAATCAGATTCCATTCATTCCACATTCTTTGTCAAGCCTGATTCCTGGCCACTCAGAGCAACACAGGGCTGTCTGCACCGCAGACACACTTTACATGACAACA
>RCUC01144724.1:0-14372 GCA_003697995.1 Taxidea taxus jeffersonii | reverse complement strand
GGCCTCCAGGAAGCCACAGCAGCATGCGTCCGCGGAGAGCCTGTTCGGAAGCGTGTCCTGATGCAGGAAATCGAAGGTGGGGCCTGCATTCCTAAGTAGCGCCTGGCCACCCAGGCACACGCCATGCAGGGCGGGTCCCGGCCCCGGCAGGACAGCGGCGTCGCGAGCTGAGATGGGGCGCCTCTCAGACGTGCATCTGTCCGCCCCCTCCCCCTCCCAGCACATCGGGGACACTGTGTGCAGACACAGCCTGTTCAGACTCCCCGCTTGCTGTCTTCCCTGCGAGCTCTCCCCACGCCACCCCTCCTTTGCCAATATGGCTTTTGTCCTGGTTCATTCTTTTGCAAGAGGCACCCACTTCTCTCCCTGGTGCAGCTCAGAGGCACGCCTACTCTACCGTGCTTCTTGTGTTTCAGCCGTTTTCAGTCTTATTTCCCAAAACTTAGAATCCACATTTATTTTTCAAAACAATTCCTGTTGGGTCCACGACACTTGGTAAGATGTCCAGCACTTGGGAAGAGGGGTTGGGTGAGGGTGGTGGGGTTACATCATAGGTTAAATAAAACTTAAAAAAAATAAAAAAAAAAAAAAAAAAGTACAAAAAACAATAAAAAAAAAAAAAAGATGTCCAGCACTTAACAGCGATGACAGAATTCCCGCCCTTGGCCCTGTGTCTACACTGGCTCTCCCCGCCTCGGTACCCCCTCCCCAGCCTGGAGGCAGCTGCTGAGTCCAGGGCACGGGGCTCTGGCCAAGGGAGCCCCCAGGGTAAGGGCCTTCACGGACCTCGGTGCAATGTTCAGCAGTTGCTGAGGAATTAATGATTGTGCCCCCGAGTCACACTCCTTCCACGGCTGGGAAGCTAGATCCACAGGTCGAAGCGGTTCCACACCTTCGTGGCAATGAGGTGGCTCTCGTTGAGCAAAGGGGTTGGAAGGTGCCCCACGCCTGTCCTGGACCATACAGCCACAACGGGCTGAAATGGAGTCTGGCCGGAATTTGGGGGATCCGGCACCGGAGGGGCATCCCGGGGGTCCTGTGAAGACTAGGTACAAATTCACTCCAGTCCAAGACGCCCTTGATTCCCCGATGATGGTGACTACGCAGAGGTCTTGCCTTCCTCGGCCTGGACACTGGCAGCTCTCTGTCCCCTGGGCTGTAGCAGTGAAGGCCTCGGGTCGGAAGACAGGGAGGTCGTTCTCTGTGGGGGAGGCCAGTAAGGGATAACAGAGCACAGGACGGCCCGAGGGAGAGGCCCTGGCTAAGTCAGTCCTCTCCATGACCCCTCCTGACTCTTCCTCTCTTACGCCATCCTTCGTGGCTCTTGCCGTGATTTAAAGTGTGTGGGCTTCGTTGCTCATTTGCTCAGTTTTCTTGTCAACCTGTGTACACTGTGTCCCCGGCGTCCCAGCACTGTGCGGCCCAGAGCAAACACTTGGTGGAGAAGGAAGGAAGGAACGAATGAGCGAATTTGCAAAGGGAGAGGCTGGTTCTGGGGTCTCTGAGAGTCCTGTGGCTGTCGTGTTTGGTGGAACCGGGGAGCCAGGAGCCCTCCCACGGGCACAGCTGAGGGAAAGGCTCTCCCTGACCACTCCGAGCGGGGAAGCACGTGGCACAGGCTCCCCCGTCCTTCCAGAGCCTGGGAGAGAGCAGTTCCTGCATGACTGCGAGGACATAGGGCCACGTGTGTGTCGGGTTCAGGTGTGCTCAAGGTGGGGGTAGGCCTTTCCACTTGGCACAGATCCTCACGGGCATCGGTCTCATTTGGCTGCGAGTCCTTCTCTGCCTGGGGATGAAGGACATCCAGACGAGCTCGGTCGGGTGCATGCCGCATGGGCTGTGACAGGCGACAGCTTCCACACCTGAAGCTGGGTCTGGGGGAGCCTCCGGCCCTGGTGCTCAGCAGCATGGCCTCCGTGGATCTTGCGATGGTGAGCACAGTGACTGGTGCTGCTGCAGGGGGGGCATGGGGAGAGCAGGGGGCAGGGGTGTTGTTCTAGAGAATGGTACTGACGGGAATTCAGACTTGTCACGAAGAACTAGTGGAGAATTCAGCCGGCGCTCCTGAGGAGTCTTGGAGCTGCAGACGGACAGCCAGCCGTCCTAGAGACGTGGGTTAAAGGCCTAGACCCAGGCCAGCTTGTCATCTTCGAGGGGGGTGTGCAGTGGGAGGAAACCGGTCGTCTCTACCAAGGAGTTGACCAGAAGGCTCGAGGTTCATCTCTGGTTGTGTTCAGCAATAAAATCCAGGGGGAGCCCGAGGGCTTGGGGCATGGGCAGTGGTTGGTGGGGGCTTTTAGTATTCTGTTCTGGGGATGCAGACAGGACCCCACAGAGAAGTTCACATACCCCTCATCAAGGTCTTCAGGAGGGCATTCGTATCTTCAGAATGTTCCAGGGCTCACGTCCCATCGGGGAAGACCGAGGCTCAGGTCTGAGATTTACTCAGTCTCTAAGAGACGTCTGGAACACATGCTCTGCCCTAATAAAGTAAATACTTGTGTTCATCCTGGGGATCTGGCATTCCAGGTCGTGGAGCTTAGAGCTCTTGTAGATGTCGGAATCCACAGGACTCCCTCTGTAGGCTGTGCAAGATGTCAGGTGCTGATGGGAAAATACACACGCACACTCACACATACACACATCCGGTCACACACACACACTCCACACCCCCTCACACGCACAAACACCACATCACACACAGACGTGCGTGGACAGGGCTGGGATCGCCATGATGGAAACTGGCTGTGGCTGTAGAGGCAGGCCTGCCTCACCTCCTGAGACTGGGGCCCCGAGCCATGGCACATGCTCGAGGAAGGGCCAAGGTTGGGACTTATCAAACCTGTGAGTCCCAGCTCCAAAAGTGAACAACACCGTTAGATTGTGAGCACGTTACAAAGAATTCATTTCTATAACTAAGTCCAGTGCATATCCTAACCCTAGGACAGAAAGTCTGTTAGATCGATTTAAAGTCATTTCAACCAATGGTTTATATCCAGGGACTTGGCAAGTACTTTTAAAATCAAAATTAAAAATAGCCTCTGAAACACCCGATGGAGAATGTGAGGTTTTGCTTTCCCCTGTAGTCCTTAGGCTGAGGAGTCCCCCTGCCCCTTCCAGATAACTGGCAAATGAATTACCGTGTGAACCAGGGACACCTGCCAAGCCCCCGCTCGCATCCCAGTCGCATGTAATACAGAGGATAAATGTGGCTGTCCATGTAGAAGCCTCCCTTCAGCGTTCAGGGTAATCCGCAAAACCGACGGCCTCGCGTGAGGCTGGATTTATAAAAACCAGTTATTCAGAACGGTGGGATTTTAAAATGCACCCCACGATAGATAAACGTCGAAGCGTGAAAAAAATCGGGAAATACCGAGAAACGTATTGTGAGGGTGTGAAAGGACTATAAATGTGTTCATTTTTACACCGTGGCACTCAAACGGTCTCACACAATGATAACCAAAAGATCGCCCAGGAAGGGGATTTATCGTCTCTACAGAAAGAACTCGGAGCGCTTGCGTGGTCTTAGGCAATCCGTGGCCAGAGTCCGTGTACCTGTCCAAGGCCGCACGTGCAGGAAGGCGAGCAGGCACCGCAGAGGGGGCGGCCGTCCCCGCGGCCGTCCGCGCGTGGACCGCAGAGCCATGCCAGGAGCGGGGAAGATTCTAGCTGATGCATTAGCACGAAAAGCAGACAGAAAGCTGACCAGAGGGAGTCCCCGGGTGACCTTCCCGCTTAGTCACTGAGACCTAACTTAGAAGAGAACGGAACAGATGTGGCGAAATGCACTTTTGTGTCGAGCTGGCACGCTCTGTTACCGGGGGAGCTGCTTGCGCGGGAAGGTTGGGCTCAGCGCGCACCAGAAGCTAACCGTGGCCAGGGCCCTCGAGGATCAGTGTCTGCCAGCTGGGCAGGGTCTGCAGGGCCGGCCAAGGGTGACGGGGTGACGAGGCAGCAGGGGTTCTGTCGTGTAGGCGAGGATCAGGAAGGTTGAGAAGAGGGTCCGTCTGATTGCCGCTTCCTGCTCCATTTCGCGCTCTCAGCGGTCTGAAGGGAGCTCTCCTGATCCAAAGTCCAAGTTCATCCTTTACCTAAAACACTGAGATCAAGGGCAAGCAAGCACTGCCTGGGAACCCGCTGGGGTGTGCAGGCAGAGAACTCCCTCCGTTAGCCCCTCGGTTCATTGCAGAGTCCGCCAAGGAAAGACTCGGGAAAGTCTCTTCCCTGCGTCCCCGCCTCCTTCTGCAAACCGCCGGGTCTCACAGGGGGAAGGGAAGGGGTGTCCTCTGCCGGCGCTCCCTGGGGTGTCGAGAACCGCTGCGGTGGGGGTCAGGGTTTGTGAACGTTCCGGCGTGTTGGCAAGGTCCTCCTCCCCCTCGGAAGCCCCTTTCCCGTCAGCTGCCCCGGATCCGTGTTGTAGGAAGGGGTCTCAGTCCCGCTCACCTTGAAGCCCCCGCCTCGGGGCTGCCTCCCCCACAGCCCCAGGAGCATGAAGGGCCACTTCCTACACCTGGAGCTTCTCCCCAAGTACTTGACACAGAGTGTCCTCGTGGGCTCACCTCACGCGGGATCCCTGGACCCGGGGAACGCTCCCCGCGACCCTCCAGGCCCAGGACGCAGCTTGCCACCCAGCACAGAGCAGACGCCTCTAAAGGGCGTTTCGGCCGTAGAAGGTGCGACACCTGGAGTGACCCTGACGTAAACTCCGGGCCCCGGGTGACACCGCTCTGCTGGGGGACGTTGGTCGTGGGGACGGCTGTTGGGGGGCAGCGGGGTGCACAGGGACTCTCTGTACCCTCGGCTCCGGGCCCAAAGCTGCTCTAAAAATGAAAGCCTGCTCGTGTGGAATGCAGAGCTGGCCGCCGGAGCCGGGCGTGTCCCCGCGGATGCGGCCTGCGGCACCGCGGACAGCCTTGCGGGAACACGTTCTCTGGGCTTCGGTAACACGTTCTCTGTGCTTCCTCGTGCAGGGCGTGAAGAAGTTCGACGCGCCGTGTGGAGGGAGAGACTGCAGCGGGGGCTGCCAGTGCTACCCCGAGAAGGGAGGACGGGTAAGTCCCGCGTCGCGGACACCTGACTCTTCCGTCGCCTTCTGTTCCAGGCACCAGGGCCTTCAGCCACCTGAGTCAGCCCACGCCTCCTGAGAAGTTCTGAGAGTCACAGACTCGTTCTTCCGTTCAGAACTAGCAGTAACGTCAGGCGAAGTTTAGTCGATGGGTGCCGGGTTCCAAGGGGAGAGCCCTGGCTTTTCACATGCCTCTTGTTCGTTGTTACAAATGGATACATACGTATGATGCACCTGTGTTTTACACCGCGATTTTATACATAAATAAGTATTCTGTAAAAATATTATGTAAAGAAAGCATGGTTGGGTCCACCCCGCAGTGTAGACATCCCGCCTGGAGGGCACGAGCCTCCTGCCATATGGGAAATCAGTCTCTTTCCAACTTCGTCTGCTCGTCCCCGAATGTCCTTTATGCAGCGAATTCAGTCAGGTAAGTGGGAGCGAAAGCTCGGTCCCCACCACCACCAGGACTCCTGGCAGCCCCTGAATTACAGTCGGATACCGGTTTAACGTGTCCAAAGTGACAGGCTTTCCTGTTGCCAGGGAAGCCGATGTTTGGGTCTTGGCATTAGTGATTTTAATCAGATATTGTTTGTGTTTCTCCGCTGAAGCCCATTTTCACGTGGGGAGCAGCGTTTCGCTCCATGACACAGTCTTTGAGTCTTCGTGTCTTGGGATCGCGCTTCCCTGGGGGACTCCTGCCCGTCCAGGGTCCCGGGCCAGGACGGGAGAGGCGGTTGGGAGGTGTTGCCTGCGCCCCTTGCCAGTGTCGCATGAGAAACTACAGCACCCCATGGGGGTTCCAAGTGCGCCTCACCACCCCGAGTCCTGCGGTCGGTGTTTGCGGTCCCGGTTCCCTCCACCCGCGAGGGGGACGCGTCTCGGTGGAGCTTGGCCTCTGCACTGGGCGGGACGTCACATGCCATCTCCTACCTGAGTCCCCTCCAGAAGCCAAATAAGTAGACTTCGGGCTAAGGAACCCCTTTCCGGATGTGGTGGTCTTCCTCCCTGACGTATGACTGACCAACCATCCTCTCCAAGCCGAAAATCACACCCGAGAAGGCTTTGATCCCCCCATCCTGGGTCTCTCCAGAACCACAGTCCTGGGGCAGCTGTTGGCTGTTGATGTCATCGAGGTTCCCCTGCCTGGAATGGGGGCATTATGCTCTAAGAATTGCTAATTGAAGATTATGTATCAGCATTTCTCAAGGGTTGAGTATTTTTTAAATATATGGAAGCCATTTGGTGAGATTTAAAATCCTCCTGGGGGTCCCTTGGTATAGACTTTCCCAGCGATGTTTCTGGAGCAGGGATGACAATGGCTCACTGCGGGGCTCTCCCCTCCCCGAGCCCTGGGCAGCCCAGCCTTGTATGGGAAAGAGGAAGACAAATTAGTGGTTTACGAATGTCTGTGGGACTCACTGGGTGGGAGGAAGTCGGCTCCAGAGAGTCCCCATGTTCCTCTCCATGGGATCAGCCAGACAGAACCCAAATGGAGCAGGAGGTGACTGGGTCTGTTCTGTTTCACTTTCTCATGACTGTTTAATGCAGAACTGATCTATTAGCATTTCCCATAATGGCTTTATGCGAATTGTGTTCTGTAGACATGGTTCGTTCTGATTATTTGTTTCAGTCAAGGATAATTAACGTAGGGTGTTGTGTTAGCTTGGGGTCTGCAGATTTAATGATTCAACAATTGTGTGCATTCCTCTGTGCTCATCAAGATAAGCGTGTCTTCAGTCCGCTTATCTGTCTCCTCCCTCCCCGCCCCCTTCTCTGGCAACCAGCAGTTTGCTCTCTGTATTTAACAGTCTGGTTTTTGTTTATCTCTTTTCTTCTTTGTTCATTTTCTTTCTTAATTTCCACATATGAGTGAGGTCATATGGTATCTGTGTTCCTCCAGCTGACTTATGGCCCTTAGCGTTTTATTTTATTTTAATAGATGACGCCATCTCCATAGTTCCGTACTCTTACGATGCCAGGGGTCTTCTCAGAGCGGTTATTAGGAGGGAGGCTTCTGAAGGTCCCTAGCTCTTCCTGATTCAGTAAGTTTTCATGGAGCTCTGTTTCCCTTTGGCCGTGAGGAGCACAGTAGCCTGAGGCCGTTTCTCTGCCTTGCCCAGTAAAGTCGATGGTGGCCACCTTCCAGTAAATTTGGCTAAGACGGGAAATCCAGAGCCCCGTGTGGGTTTGACTTGCCTCTCCTTCTTCAGCCGGTAGGGAGGACAGGAAGCTGAGATGTGGGCGGCTGGCTGAGGGGTTGCTTCAGGGACAGAGCTGTACGCTGGCCCCCTTGGGGGCCCTGCCTGTGGGATCCAGCAGGTGCAACGTGCAGAAAGCAGGCCCCCCTCTATGCTTGCCTCTCTCCACACTGCCCGGCGCTCCGTGCTGCCCTGGGCCTTGCAGCCACAAGTCGGGTTGCCTTAGCAATCAGACCCGGGAGCCGGGTGCGCCATATTGGCTGTCTGTCCCAAGATGGTAGAAATACTGATGGCAAGTGGTAAGGAAAGGCCTCTGGAGGACGAGAAACGACACTGTGTATCCTTGCATTCCCGGGATTATCTGCTGTTAGGACCCTTGGGTCTTCTTCATCCAGATGCATATTAACACACAGTATCCGTCTCAGTTTCTCAAGCCCAGTCTCTGTACGTTAAATATTTGTTAATTAACAGATTTACCCAGATGTGTTCCTGTACACTGCATGGCTATTTCCGTCCTTACTCTTGGACCGATAATATTTTTTAAAAGTAATGTAATGCATAAAAATAGCAACTGGACAGATTCTGCCGTCAGAGGGCTGAGTGCAGCGCTCGCTCTTTCCCACAGCATCCCCCAGGGTCCCCTGCCGTGGATTTTCCCCACAGAGCTTCTGGAGCAGGGGTGACAATGGCTCAGTGCGGAGCTCTCACTCCCCGAGCCCTGGGCAGCCCGGCCTTATATGGACATGGGGTAGAGTTCACTCGCTCGTCACCATGGTGACAGCCGACATCAGAAACTGTATGTTACTGAATAACTTTTGGACTCAGAGCAGAAATCACAAATGGACTATGGATTCTGACTCCAAATGAATTCTCATGTCACCGAATGAGTAAGCTCCGTGTGAAATGTCTTCTCCAGCCCTCAGTGGTGGGTGGTGGATTGTGGCCGGGGGAGGGCTGTCTCTCACGGACCGAGCCATCCCGCCTGTGGGTCAGTGGCTCCGGCAGCCGGAGGGCTGTGAAGGTCAGGGGCTGGGGCCCCACTGGGTGTGCCGTCCTCACTCCCCCGCCAGAACTGGAAGGCACAGAGGATGTTCTAAACCCCATTCCCACGGGAGGGGAGGAAGACACCAGCATGGGGCCTGAATGACCTACTCCAGTTCTATACTGAACAAGACTCAAGTTCTCAGACATTTTGGATGAGTTCTTCTCCCAGTGCTTGCCTTCCGTGTCCTACCTGGAGGAGATTCTCCGGGGTAGGGGGCAAGAACACGGGCAAGATGAAAGGAGGTCTGGCCCTCTTTCCTCAAGTTATGACTCCCTGGTCTGTTCTCCAACCTTCTCTTCTGTTGTTCAGAAAGTCAACACAACTCTAAGGAACGAACGAATACAGGGCCCCTGGATGGCTCAGTCGGTTGGACATCGGACTTTTGGTTTCAGCCAAGGCCACGATCTCAGGATCATGAGATCGAGTGCAGCATCAGGCTCTGCAGTCAGTGGGGAGTCTGCTTGGGGTTCCCTCTGTCCCTCCCCCCATATGCACGCATGCACTCTCTCTCTAAAATAGTTTTTTAAAGGAAGAAAGAAATGAGTTAATACTTGATTGTCACTAAAAGCTCTGCATTTAAAGTAGCCTATTGTGAACATATTGTGGTAATTAAAACTCGTAAGTCCTAATTCGCCAATATTCCACGGGGTGACAGGCACAAAGGAGGTCAGCCTCCTGACCTCTCAGACTTCCCCACCACCAACAGTCCTGCCATCACCAGCACCGGACAGAGCAGCGTGGCCCCCTGACCTGTCTCTCCGTTTTACTCTTCCTTTCCTTATACATTTTATACTTTCCCTTCTTCCGTGGTGGTGGAAGGCCGTTGGGGGGACAGCATCAGAGTTCATTTCTGTTACAGAACTTCTGGGGAGCAGAGTGGTGCTCCAGGTCAGCCCAAGGTCAGCAGTACAGAAAGCGTAAGGAGGGCAGGTGAGGCGTCTGCTTCAACAGACACATCTTTGTCTTTGCTCATTAACATACCTAAAGGTCATGAAATCCTCAGGTTTTTCCAACTGAAGTCAGTTTTAATTCTTTATTTCCATTCCTTAGACAGGTTCACGTTCCCTTAACCCTTTGGCTTCGGACTGTCCACTCGGGACAGACAGGTTATTCCAACTTTTTATTGGCTTCAACCTTCCCAGGACACCTGTTGCCCTGGGCAGCCAGACAGTTTAGACTTTGGTAAAAAACAGATACTGTTTAAGCCCAAATTGTGGGGAATTGTCGGGGTGGCCAGGCTTTAGTGGGAGAGAGAGAACCCACAGCTCTGACTCCATGCCAGCCCCCGCGTGAGTGTTTGGCATCTCCCACATCACTCAGCCAGCCATGCACCCCCCCCGTGGGCCTGACAGCACCCTCCTGCCCTGTGGGCCACAGTACCAGAGATGAGCGTCTCCCAGCGAGGTGGCCACAGCCTCCGACAAACTGTGTGTAGCTGTGGTGTCCTTTCGTGCAGCTAAGAATTTCCCACAGTCTGTGGGTCCCTGGACTTGAGTCAAAGTATGAGTAAATAATTCTTAACCTCACAAGATTCCTTAAATTCAACAACGTAAATCAAACCGAGAGAAACCACAGAGACGCTGCAAGAGAGGGGAAGCGGGGAGAGTGGACGGAGGACTCTGGGAGGTGGGGGGAGGCAGGTGAGTGGGCTCGCAAGGCTCACCGTGTTTGGCACTTGGGGTCAGCTCGGAAGGGCAGCGGCAGAGAGACCAAAGAAAGGAGCCGAGACCTGGCTCCCGGGAGGGGGGAGAGCAGCCCAGGGCCTCGAAGACGCACACGGTTGGCAAGGTCTTCTCTCCCGGTGAGCTGCAGTCCTGCTCGTGAGCGGACCTTCTATCCTGTGTCGCCAACGTAACCTCAGCAAATAGCCAGGATTGCAAAATAAAATGGAAATGGCTCCCTACCGATCTGACCGCCGGGAAGAGTACCGCAGCGCCGCGGGAGTCTCTGTTCGTGGTCCACACCTGCCGCAGGTTTCCATGGCAACGCGGCGGTGCCCTCCGTCATCTGAAGACCCTCGCCCGTGGGGGGTAGGAAATCGGGGCTGCCGTGCCAGACTCGGAACCCTTCACAGAAGCCATGTCCAGTATTCCATGCGCTGTCGCAGCCCAGAAAGGACAACAACTCACTGGGAAAGAGCGGAGACATCACCTGCGTGCTGGGCTTATCTAACCCTGCGCACACACCCTCTCACCTGCTCTCACCGGCCTTCGGTTGTTTTCAGTGTGTGCTGGGGACCGGCACTGGCTCCCGCTCATCCAGTCCTGCGGTGCCGCACAGCTCGCCTGCGCAGTTCGTCTCTGCAGTGAGGGAGGTATTCCAGCAGGTGCACACAGTGTCTGCCTAACTTGCAGATCACACGTGGTGATGCACTTCCCAAGACTTCTGGTTATTTATGGAGGGGGGAGGGGCATAGGGAGAAGGACAAGCAGACGCTGCGCTGAGCACAGCACCCGACGTGGGGCTCAGCCCCACGGCCCTGAGATCATGACCTGAGCTGCAACCAAGCACTGGGTGCTCAACGACAGAGCCACCCCGTGCCCAAGCGACATGCTTTTAAGGAAACCCCTTCCTTTTAGCTGTGGAAGCTGCCAGGCCTGCAGCACTCCAATAGGCATCGTGCACCATCTACAAACCAGGCACTTGTCTAAGAAAAGGGGGTGCACAAGTGAACAGGGGTGCCCTGAGAGCAGGGGCAAAGGGAGATACTGGTGGGAGGCGAGATCCAAGAGGAACGGTCAGGGACGGTGAGAAGGTTGTGTCTGAGTCCTAAGGAGGTGAGAAGCCACTAGGGAGATGTCCTTAGAGAAGGCATGTGACTTAGAACTCAAGTCACAGAGCTCTTCATGCGTGGACGATGGTGAGGTTTCTGTTTTGGTGATCCTTCCATTGGGGTCTAGCTCGAGTCAAAGAAAACACCATAAACTTACACACGGCCATAGCTGGCCACCAGAATTTGAAAGCAAATGTATCCACTTGACACTCCATGATTACACATCCACCACCTGTCGGTTCCCAGCTTGGCCCCAGGAGTATAGAAGTCAACAAAGCAGTCAACATCCCCAACCCTTTAGACCTTCCTACCCCGTGCTCTCCAGAGGAATTTACTGCAAAAATGGAAATGTCCTATATCTTCACTGCCCATCACGGCTGCTTGAGCATTTGAAATGCGGGTAATGAAATTTTTCATTTTAGTTAATCTTAGTTAACAAAAATTCAGATTAAATAGCCCCCGTGGCTACCATGTTGGAGGTCACAGTTGTAGCGAGTGTGGAGGTGGAGAGTAGGGGAGCCAAGGAACTGGTCGTGAGTCTAGGAGAATGTTCTAGGTATCAAGTCCCAGGCACAGATGAAGCACAAGATGGAGTCAGCTTTTGTGAAAGTAAGACCTGCTTTTGCAGCCTGCTGCGCTTCGACCGTTACACAAAGGCTGTTATCTCAGAAGTACAGAGACCCGCGAACAGGGCACGTCAGAAGTGGTGTCTGTGCCGAATGTGGTTTATCACACCCTCCGTCCTACCTGCAGCCTCCCGGGGACGTTTGCGTTTCCAGTGCGAGCTCTGGCCAGGGCCTCCCCATCGGGAAAGTCCTTGTCTGGTAGCTTTGGTGCAGGAGACCTTGGGTCCTCCAGCCCTGAGCTTCGGGACAGCAGGCTATTCTCGCTCTCTTTCTAGCAAGATCAAGTATGCATTTCCTTAAAGCAAGGCTTTCGGGATGCTGGTGCAGGAATGCGTGCGTGGCGCAGCGGGAGGAAAGAGGAGCAGTGGCAGGCGCTCGGGCCTGCATCCACCTTCGCGAGCCCAGTACGGAAACGATTTCATTTCAGAAGGACCCGTACGACACGAGTCAGGATTTGATAGAACACGAGCCAGCTTGGAGCTCATCCAAATGGAAGGATACATAGTTAAAATCTTTAAAAGACAAAATTATAATGCCGCGTCACTGAACGGACTCAAAGAACATCGTTCTGGACAGAATCCGATGGTTGAAAGTCACGGCTTAGAGAGAAAAATGTGTCTTCGTTACCACTGAAATCGCCATGTTCTTCACGCCCGGGACAGACGACCCTGGGCTGACTCCTACCAGTGAAACCAGAGTAAAGTACGAGCAGCCGTGAAAGCCGCTGGTGAGAGTTGCTGGCAGCGGCGCGTGTGTCAGCCTCCAGAGGACGGCCCGAGACCGGCGCTGGCGATGGCCAGCAGGAGCTCAGCCGGTGATGGAGCTAGCGGAGGACACGTGTCCCACGGGAGCGGTCTGTGTCCGCTGACCGTCATGGAACACTGACACGTTGGCTATCTTGGAATCTGAGTGCAGAGGGAGAATTCTAAGTGTTTTCCTGCTGGACACGTCCATTGCTCCCTCTTCTCGCGAACACTGCACACAAATACCCCCAAACCGTGGCTCTGGCGGCCGGCACCACGTCCCTTCGTCACGAAGAAGTCTTCCCGTGCTCTTGAGCCCAGGTGTGGCTCGTGGCAGGTGGTTCGGACACCACCGATCTTTCTCGAAGGGTCGGTCCCTCCGGGCAGGGCGGGGGCGGGGGGGCACTATCTCTTTCTGAGAGAAATGTGCACCCGAGGGTTCCCCTCGGAATTTACACCTACACAGACGAAGCGTTGAGTAGACCTGGTCTACTTAGAGCCCAAGCAGAAAAGGGAGCCGCGTTGAGAGGAAACTTTTTTCTTCTTTTTTTTTTTTTGGTACTTAGGCAGGTCTCTGTTCCCCCAAGCCCTTGACCATAAACTGTGATCGGATTTTGTGCTTGTGTGTGCAGAACACCAACCCATTGGTGAAAGTCTGCTTTTTGCAGAAGCACGAAATTCCCCCGCAAGGTGGCCGGCTGGTCAGAGCGGGTCGAAGAACCCCTGGGAGCTCCCCATGGGTTCTGGGTGGCAGCCAGAGCCAGCAGCATTGTGGGGGCGCAGGACGCGCACGCCAGGCTCTGGCCCTGTGGGTGACGACCAAATGGTTAAGTGGGCTCTGGTCCAGAGTTGACAGTCGTAGGGAAATGGCCTTTCGTGGCTTTAAGGAAAGTAGAACGTCGGTTCACGGCCGGGGTGACGGTGATAGCGATGAGGTCCTGTCTTGGTTGAAAATCTCACCCAGGCGGGACGCCTGGGTGGCTCAGTTGGTTGAGCGGCTGCCTTCGGCTCAGGTCATGATCCCAGCGTCCTGGGATCGAGTCCCACATCGGGCTCCTTGCTCGGCAAGGGAGCCTGCTTCTCCCTCTGCCTCTGCCTGCCTCTCTGTCTGCCTGTGCTCGCTCCCGCTCTCTCTCTCTCTCTCTCTAACTAATAAATAAATTAAAAAAAAAAAATCTCACCCAGGCTCCCATGGACTGCTGATGACCTGGGGAAAGAGCAGTGAACATTTCTCCTGCTTTCCAAACCGAACCAAAGCTCTACCTTTAGAAATCCTTCATTTTTCCTACCGCCTAATGGAATGTTTCTCCAGTACAGCATTAAAGCGTTTCCCCTTTTCTGTTACAGAAAGCGCCAGTCCTCAAAGACCTTTGTTTTGTTTTATTCATTTCCAATTCATTCTTAGGGAACAATTGCAAGAGTTCTAAAAAGCCCAGAGCAAGGTAGTTACCAAACGTGATATGTTTTCTAAAAGCGACTCTGCAAATAGAACTGTTGGCTCTGAGTCTGTCTTCTCTCACGCGTGGGAAGAGAGTGTCCCCCACAGTTTGGTCCCCTAGGCATGAGCGTGAGTGCCCCACCTGCCCACAGCGATCTTCTGCAAGTGCTTCCCAGGCGGCCGGGCTTACAGGGGGCCGACGCGCTTGCGTCTGTGTCTACATCCTCTTACCGCAGACGGCTTCCGTAGCAAAGAGAGAGCCAGGAGAGCTTGTGGCAAAGTTTTGAAATTACTTTTTGTTTTCTTCCAGAGGTAGTAAGATAGTAACCAGAGAAAAATGGCAGAAATGACCAGACCAATCGCCTTGCATACATTTTTCGAGCCCAAGGGCCTTTTGAACTTGCACCTGGATGAGCACATCCTGGGAAGGTCACAGTTCTAGCGAGAGTGGGGGTGGGGGGAAGGAGGGAATCGGGGTCCT